>JBAGKO010000004.1:1196611-1206931 GCA_037177275.1 Acacia concinna | reverse complement strand
CAAGTATTAAATCTCAATTATTAAAACACAATCTAATGGTTGTAAATTAAGTTGAGGGAAAATTCAGTGGAGGGACAAATATTAAAAAGTTGGATTTTAAAGTGTAAATAATAATTTTATGGGAAATTGCAATTAAGTCACAACTAAGAGAAAAAACGATTAAACGGTCCCGTGAAATCTCGTAATTGCACTTAAATCCCAATTGACAACTTCATAGGTTTCTATTAACAACGCTTTAGAATTTAAGTGCAATTACGTATTGATTTTTTTTTTTTGACATAAACACAATTTTTCTAAATTTTAAAGGATCCAAAGGCCATTATTATTAGCTTAGTTACAAGGGTCCACTAAGTAGCTGGTGGGCACCGAAATGGGTAAGCATGTGGCTGTACGTTGTGAGTAACAGAAGGAAGTAGTTGGTGACTGGAGCCTCCTAGCTATTCCACATCGCTATTACGTGTCACTTGCTACTATTTACTTTTACGGTAAAAGAAGTCTCTAAAGTAAAGTAGATAAAATAAGTAATTAAAGCAATAATATTCCTGCGACAAATCTCTTTTGTATTTCTTACTATTGTTCGTCAAAGATGCTCTTAACGCCTCTATCTTCCTTTGAATCTGATTATTCTTATGGCTTACATCTTTTATTTATCATTTAATTTCCATTTATATAATTGTAACACTTCACCGTTTATTTTTAACTTATTAGACATATTACTTTGGTATTAAAATGCAAAAATAGAGAACACGGGCATCTTACACCTTATTTGATTCTTTTTTTTTTTTTTGCATGCTACACCATATTTGATTCTATTCTCTGTTTTCTATTTTCTAAAACAATTTTATAAAATAGTGTTTAGAAACAAGATTTAAAAATTAAAAAAAATGTTTAGATAGTTATTTTAAAAATGTGTGTGTGTGTGATGTGGTAGCAGTACGGTGGCCGTTAATGGTAACGTGGCAATAATCATCATTGAAAGCATGGTGTCAGAATAAGTGGAAGTTTAAACAAAAAACAAAAAAAAAAAAAAAGCAATTAAAATCTGTTTTTTTTTATTGTTTTAGTTTTTGAAAACAATATTTTATTTTTTTGTTTTAAAAAACAATCAGGTGAAGATAACCTGCTAAACAAGTTTTTTGTTTATTTTGTTTTGAAAAACAGAAAACATCAAACAAGCTCTATTTTCTCCATCCCATTTCATTGAAAAAAGTTATAAGTTCTAACGTTTTCACTGAAATTGAGAAAAAATTTTAAAATTCATGTAATTCTCTAAAAATTAAGAATATTTTCTATTTTTCTCACATTAAATATATACATACTCTTACATCAACATTATGAATAGGGATCAAAGAAAACAAATGTAAGAAATAATTAATGTGGGGCCTTATAAAACACAACAAAATCTCTACTTCAAACATCTTATGAATATGACGGAAATGAGTAATTTGAATAATTCCCCCTCATAATAAAGGATTTATATCCTAAAGAATAAAGAGAAAAAAACTAATTGAGGTAGTAAGGAGCCTCTTTCCATATAAAAAAGAAAACACAAATTTAAATATGGGTTAAAGTGCATCTAACACTCTAAATTATTTTTGAAAGTACAATTAACACTTTAAAGTATTTATGGGTACAATTTTGACCCTAAAGTATTAAAAATGGGGCAATTAGCACCCTGACCAAGATAATAAACCTACTAAACTCTGTTAAGTTATTATTTATTAATTAATCATCTTCATCAAATACATAGTTTTCTTCTTTCCTCTCTTGCTAAAACAGACAAAAGAAAAAGATGATTTTACAATGAACGACAAACATATGCTATCCCAAGTCCTATAAAATCTATTATTAAACTTATTCTTATTGAACTTTCTTTTTCATATTCATTCATTTTATGTTAATATATGTGCCTTTGTTGCAAAGATGATAGCAAGGTAATAGAAAATAATATTGATTGAAAACATTAAATAGGCAATTTAAAGGAAATAAGTGTATGAATATAGACAATCTATTCAATTTATATTTATATATATGCCTTTCATGAAGATGGTTGACAATAATTTATTAGAGGTTAACAAGTATGCTATTTAGAGGGTATTAATTGTCTTATTTTTAATACTTTAGAGTTAAAACTGCACTCATAAATATTTTAAGGTATTAATTACACTTTTAAAAGTAATTTGGGACGTTAGAAGCACCTTAACCCTTTAAATATAGGAGAGTGTGCTTGAGATAAGTCAAAATCTTTCAAGTCTTGATTACTTGATAGGTGAAACCCGGCTCAAAAACGAACAAGAAAAAGATCGTATGAATAACGAAGTTGGACATTATACTAAAAGAAGCAATTGGGCTCAAAACATTTTAGTGTTGTGAGATTGGGCTCTTATACTCTACTCTTTATTCAAGTAGTTTTATCTTTACGGAATTGCCTGTAGCCTGTGTTTTTTTTTTTTTTTTCAATCTAATTGTAAATAGTATGTCAGTAATAACCGTACTCTTGACAAGTTAGTAGAAGTTTTTTTTTATGAGATCTTTAATTTGAATACCGTGGTTAAAAAAATCATAATTTATTGGTAAAAAAGATTAAAACATTTTAACACTCTTAATTTCTAAGATCAAATAAGTTGTATAGTGTGAATCCTCATCTGTAGTATTAGAGAGACTCTCTCCCTCCCTCCCTCCATCTCTCACTCACTATTGGGCCCATCAAACTGTACCAATGACAATTGGGTCAATCGGAATGAGTTATTTCTCTACTGATGTGTTTGGAATGACTTATAAGTGACTTACAAATCACTTATTGCGTAATATGAAGTAAATATGTGAAAGGGGTCTTTCTCGTATTGAAAAATAAATGACTTATTCTGTCATCCAAACACAGCCTACATTCCCTGGGAGGACACCTGTATCTAAGAAAAATGAAAATTGTGTGTAGGTCTCAATAAAAAGAAAATACAATCAAACGGTTCTATGAAATATCATAATTACATTGAAGTCCTATAGACGCCCATGAAATATAGAATTGTCAATGAGACTTCAAATGTAATTACGAGATTTAACATGACCGTTTAATTGTATTTTTTTTAGTTGGGACTAAATGCAATTTTCCTTGAAAAAAAAAATCCTTCCAATCTATTTTTAAAAAATATAAGTGAAGCATTAAATAAAGATTAAATTGATCATCCTACAGAAATTAACCATCTCTAGAACAATGTGTGATTTTTGTAATAATTTTAGAGAAAAGTTATAGTTCGTAGTAGGTGTTAAAAATAATTTTTTAGTCGTTGTATAAATAAATAATAACAGTATCTAAACTTGTGTTACACTTTTAAAAATATAAACAACTTTACTTATTTTATTACATTTATTATCTTTGTCTACATTAAAAATGTAAATAAAAAAAAAACAGTATCTAAACTAGCTTGTGTTACACTATATACACCATTAAGCATAGCAGGCTTTTCTCTCAAGGGATTTTCCCATGAAAAGAAACTATATAAAGAAAAAAAAAAGATAAACAAGAGAGAAAGCCAGCAAGAACACAACTTATAATTGATATATATATATATATATATATATATAACAGTAGACTCTATACAATGTACAATATAGCATGTTAGTCCTTAATTGCATGGCCTGCCTAAAACGTGATACATAAGCTCATGTAAATGTTGGGGAAAACACTGTGTGGACTAAGAGTCTCTTCAGCTTTCTATAGTCGTCCATTGGTCAAAATTCCAAGTTCCTTAAAGTTTTGTTGATCATTGAACTCGAATTCATTCTTTGTCTTCCACGTCCGACTCACGCCTTTAAGCTTTTAAAGAATTGAAGTCACATGAACATGGGAGAGGACTGAACATTGAAAAAATCCATCACTAGAGAATTCATGGAAGCTTCCATTACTTGTGGCTCTATTGGGTATACTTATAAGTCATACCAGAGACCAAACAACACCGAATCCTTATTAATTGAGTCAATTTTATGAAAATGTTTCCCACTTTAACAGAATGAAAAGCATACACATGCAATTTTTTTATGAATATGTTTATCAATTTTTCATTCATAATCTCATTTTATTTTATGCATCAAACAATTAAAATTATTAACCAAAAAAATTAAAGTAATTTCCTTTTAATTAATTTGTATCATATAGTCAATTCAATTTTGTGATTTGAGCGGTACGATTAAGTAAATTAAGAACTAGCATGCTTTCAACTCATCATGGGATTCTTTTTTTCATTTATAGTTATCTTGTCTTGTTGGCACAAATTTTTCATCTAAGCTTTAAGGTTGTAAATAACTATATGCCCATCATATGTATTTAATAGAGCCATAGGGCAATATATAAAGAAGCTTATACTAATAAATTATTGATTGAGATAGTAATAAATTTGGCCCCATAAAGAGAAGAATATAAATTTAAATTTCAAGAACAACACTTATTAGAAGAAGCAAAACTCTTTACGTTTTAAGCCTCGAAAAGAAATACATTGATCAAATATTAAAAAAAAAAAGAAGGCCCTTATTAAAATTCTTTGTTAATATATACGTACATATATACATATAAGTGTCTTCAATTCTTTGTTCACTGAACATATGAAGAGGTATATTCACTTCTTTTCATAGAAAGAAATAATTTTTTTAATAATTATCAGTTTTCAACAACCAAAGGATGCTAACTTATTAACAACAAATTAACAGATTAAGTTATTTTCCTTTCAATTTCATGGATATGGATTAGGACGTTCGCATCAACCGTTTTTCGTTTTCAATTTGAGGTTTTTCCCCTCATAAAGTTGTTCTAATTAAGGGCGTATTCAAAACGAGACTCGATGGCGCTGTTGTAATTATATACAACCATAATGGGCAAAATGGATTTTTAATACAAAATCAAATCCTATTTAAACCTAATCGGTTTGATTTCATTCCCAGAAAGAAACAAAGCGAGAAGTAACTAAACCATGAAAGCCCAAAGCCCTCAGCTCCTCTCCCTCCTCCTCCTCGTCGTAGCCACATTCCACATTCTTCCTCCGTCATCAGCCAGTCCCGCCGCCGCCTCCGATCAAGGCAACTTCGATTTCATCCGGTCAGTATGCAACAACACCGGCTACCCTGACGTCTGCTACTCCAACATCTCTCGCTACGCCCATGTCATCAAGCAAAACCCTGCCATACTATCTCGCATCGGCGTCTCTGTGTCTCACGCAGAGGTCCGCAGTGCAGCCACCATTCTCTCGGGTCTCTCCGGCCAAGCCAAGGGCAGAGCAGTGGAAGTGATCGGCGACTGCATTTCCACGCTGGGCGACGCTTCAGACCAAACAAAGGAGTCACTAGGTTATCTCCGACAGATAATGGCCGGCAAAGGCGGTGATTTCAAGTTCACGATGGACACGGTGCTGACGGAGATGAGCGCGGCGCTCACAAACGAGGACACGTGTATGGACGGATTTGAGGAAGAGCCAGAAGATCTAGTGAAGAAGAAGGTAGTGGATCTTGTGACGGAGGCGAAGAAATTCACAAGCATCGCCTTAGCGTTTGTGAATTATTACGCTAAGAAAGGTTCGCCCTAACAAGACGTTGGGTCGTGAATTCGTTCATTCCTAAAAAAGTATAAATTACTGTTTGGAGACCCTCTGTACTGATTCAATAAAATAACGACGCTTACAAAATCAAAGGTGAATTTGGACTTCTTCTTCTTCTTTTTTTTCTGAGCGTTATTCTCTCCTATAATTTGGGTTGCTACTTTAAAAAAATAGTGAGGTTTTATTTATGGAAAAATTAAAATAAAAGACCTAAAGAAAATAGTATTTATAGTAAAGGACCATAAAAACTGTAATTAGTTAGAAATACCAACCATCATATAATGTAAACTTAAAATGACTAAATTACCCCTAACAAAACTTTCTATATTATCTCTTGTATTTATAATTAAAAAATAAATAAATTTAAAAATAAAACTTCCCATCATTCAAATGTGATATGATTGTACATGTTTCCTTATTTATACCGTCAAAAAATTACACAATTTATGTTATCAATGTCTATATCCAAGCTCTTTTTTAATGAAAATTAATTAAGCTTTTTTTTATAAAAAAAATAAAAGCTAAACTCATTTCATATTTTTAGGATATAACAGATTATTTATATTTTTTTAATTTAATCAATATTAAATGTATTTTTAACCCATATTAATTTTTTTCTGAAATTAAAATGAATCATATACAATTGATTGGTTTATAAAAAATTATAATTTTTAAAAAAACTAAAGAACGGTTAATTTCAACAGTTGTGAAATATGAAAATAGAAAAAAAAAATTAATTTATGACATTATAATTTTGTATTACTCTTTAACATAGGATGTGGGAGAGGAAGTAGGAGGGCATACATAAATTTTGTTAGGGGCATTTTAGTATTTTTAATTTTATGTTTTTGTATTTAATCCTTATAAATGAACTTTTATGGTCTTTCTCTATATATATTTTTTCCTCTATGTCCTTCATTCTAATTTTCCCTTTACTTATTTTTTATTTATATATTTGAATTTAACATAATTTGCTTTAATTTTCTTTGAATTACATTATTTACAATTTTTAAATTGATCTTCATAGTTAATTTTATTTTTCTTCAACTGTGATCTTTTTTAAATTTTTAGAGATCTGCTTTTTTTGGGGCCAAAATTAAGATATAGTTAAATATATGTGTTTATCGCTGTTAGTAGCCATCAAATTATAGGGTTTTGCTTCAAGCCTCCAAGGCTTGTTGGTGATTCAACAAAAAAGTCACTGAAAATTGTTGAAGAGGGCTCTTTTTGATTAGTCCTCATTTATTATTTCCTGATCGGGTAGAGTCAATCACTCAATTGGCGAGTGTTGAGCACGTCACGTAGAATCTATCATTTCCCTTCAAAATTTGCTATTTTTTAATTATCTATTAATACTCCTTTAATCTTATATATAAGGCACTTTTAACATATTTCACATGAATAAAAAAAAAAACTTAGAACTACATTAACTCTTTCATAAAATTCAACAACTTCCAACTTTACCCTATTTAATACTCCATTTGGTCCTAATTATAAGATCCAATTGATTTTTTTTTAAGTTAAGGAAGAAATAAGTTATTTAATCATATAATATATTGTATTTTATTATATTATATATTAGTTTATAAGTCAAACAAAATAGTTCAAAGTTAAACAATAAATTTCAATGCTTTAAAATAATGTAATTAACTTTTTTAGGATTCTCCAACAAAATCAAATGACTCTTATAATTAAGATTAGATGGATTATATATTATACTCATGAAAGCAAAGTCATCACAATAATAAATGAGAATAAAATTGTACACTCATATGAAAATTTTCAATCTCCACCTTATAAATAAAACCAAAAAAAAAAATTATCCTCTCCCTGCCTTATATATAAAACTGACGAAATTATTGTGTGAATTTAGTTGCCCAAGTCATTTATGGTCTGACTTATTAAAATACAATAATTCAACGAACAATAATCCTAGTTGTTGGCTATTTTTAATTTTCATATTTTTATATTTTTAAAAATAAATGAATCTATTAATTAAGATTTCATAAATAACTAAAATTTAAATATTGTGAAATCTTTTAATTTTATTAATATGCCAACTAATATTTAAGAGGGGATAAACCATCTGCTGGGTTGTTGAATATTAATTTATCAAACTATAAATGACATGAAGAACAATATTTATACAAGAATTTCTCTATAAGATTCAAGGCGTATATCTTTTTGTTGACTTTTTAATTACATGTGGATTTGTAGGCGATATGTGTTTTGACGACAGAATTCCATGGATGATTAATAAAATGAAGCATGTGGACAATGATAGGTTTCATCAAATCTCATTTAATTCTGTTCTTCATGTGATTCATATGCATACAAGTGTTGCGGGATTGGGCCGTTATCAGAGTATTGGGACCAATATAGTTGTTCTATACTTCTATTGTGTGTGTGTGTGTGTTGGTTTTTGTATTAACTGAGCCAGATAAGCCCAAAAGAACTTAAATGAGACCGAGTACAAGGTTTCTTATGTGGGACTTGCGAGGTTAAATTTAGCGGAAAGGATAAGTCCCTTATAACGTGAATCATCATTGAGAAATATATCCATATTTAGTGTTAAACAGTTCTTCGGATAAGATTGATTCTAATAGGAAGATAAATTTACTTGGCAAAAATAAACTCTCTGAATGTATTTTATATTAAGGATTGGAGGAGTATAAAAGTTTATAATTATTATATAAAAGCTTTTAACTGTGGATAAGATTGCTTCCAATAAGAAGGTACATTTACTTAAATTATGGAATGTTATAGAAATAAATATTAGAAAATCATTCATTTGAAAATTATAATAAGGTATAATGACATTAATTATGTGATTAAATTATAATAGGTCACGGAGTCATGGACAATTAGCCATCCACTCATCATAATATTTATGACTCTCCCCTTTAGATATTCTTAAACAAGCATTATATTTATACCTGATTAAAACCTTATTAAAGAAAAACCCATAAAGACTTGATGAATAAAAGGAGGACACAATTCTTACGGAAAGCTATCTCATTAAGAAAAATCTTGCCCGAAAAATCATCAACTATGTATATATAAGAGTTGTGTGACCCACTTTCTAGCCTGATTACACATAAAATAAGTTAAATAATCATACATTTATCACCGAATTATAATTGATTTTAATTAGTAATTAATTATGATTAATAATTATCTTCAATTTAAAAATGATTAATGCTCATTTATAATAGTTATCCTTCATTGGTACTCTTATATCTTATTTAATAAGCGTAAAATAAGTGCTAGCGGGTGGAATAAAATTTTTATTAATTAGGAACCATTATAATCTTATATCTTATTTATATAAGAAATACACTGTGGTCATAAAAAATTACTTCACAATATAGTAAATATAATTCACATCCCCATCCAATGTACGTGGGTTAACATTAGTTTAGTGGAAAAGCATGTTGTCAAGGAAAAAGAGTAAACCACTTGTTAGTCCTTTCAATGACATTACTATTCCTTATTGTTGAATAATTACATCCTAAAGGAGTATACTAATTTTTAAATGGTGAATATTATTGACAATACTTTTCAACCCCATTTTAGCCGGGATAATTCATGTTTCACTACCCCATATAATATTTTGAAATTTATTCCTCTATCATATCTTTTGACTATATAAAAATATAATTTTGAAATCTTTTGGATATATATTATAATGTTAGCATTAGTCAAACACTTTCAACTTAATATGGGAAAAGAAAAAAGTTTGTGTAAACCAACTAAGCATCTTATATCTCATTATTCATGATTCAAGATTAATTAATTATAAAGAGCTCCTATAGAATAATAGTCCCTAGCTAGCTTGGGGCTTTACTGCTATTTTTACGTTAAATAACATTCCTGATATCAAGTTTTACAATAATATATCCAATTAAGTATCATTTAAAATCCAATCGAGTAACTAAAACAACCACGTATGATAATCTGTGGGAGCTTTAAGATATTTATAATTACTTTTGACGACTCAATTTTTCTAATATTAACAATATAAATGATGATTCACTTTTAAAATAAAAGACCTAGAGAAAATAATATTTATGATGAAGGACCATAAAAATTGTAATTACTTAAAAAGAACAAACATCATAATATAAATTTAAAATTATTAAATTGCCCCTAATCAAAATTCCTACATTATTTCATATTTTCATTATTAAAAATCACTAAAATTAAAAGTAAAAAAACACATCATTCATATGTAATACGATCCCCATTGTTTTCACCAAGTTTCATATTAATGTAAAATTAATATATTATTTCATTAAAAATAGTTAAAAATTATATTCTTTTAATTTTTATTTTTCAACAAGTTCCATATTCCTATAATTAATAAATCATTTAATTAATCACTATATCATCAAGTTGCTGGATTTATAAAGTATCAATGTTGATATCAAACTTTCATGCCAAAAAAACGCTGATATCAATTTATCTCTTTTCACAAAATAAAAAATAAACTCATTTAATTTTTTAGGATATAATAGATTATTTATATTTTTAATTTTATTAAAATTAAATGAATTTTTTAACCCACATAAATTTATTCTAAAACAAAAATAAATCATATAAAATCTTTTGATTTATTATATATAATAAATTATAAAAGACCCTGATTATTAAAATTATATAATAGTGACAAGCTCGGGCCTAAACAGGCCGGCCCGTTTAGGCTCGATTTTAAAAAGTACCACATTTTTTAGGCCCA
>JBAGKO010000004.1:1175924-1189680 GCA_037177275.1 Acacia concinna | reverse complement strand
TCCCAAAGTTAGGCCAAAAATCAAGGAAAATGGAAAAATGACCAAATGAATAGTGCTTTTTGACCATATGAACAGTAATTTTTTGAGGGCTTTCATGCACTGATTTCTATGCATTTATGGCTTGGCATTATTTTTCCCTTAAAGAGGAATGTAAGAGCTTTCTAACGAACTTAGAACCACCTCATTCCAATTTTTCTAGAATTAGTTATGATTTTTCAAAGTTCGTAAAAAATAATGGTTGGGTGAATAGTAACCCGAGAAAGCAAAGTTTTTATTCCTTATTTTCTCAACTCAAGGTCATAACTAATGGTTCCAAGGGCCATAATGGAGTATGGTAATGTGTTAGAAAGTGGGGTGTGACAAAAAGTATCCGGAGTAACCATCCAAGAAACAATAATGACTCTTCCCTGCCAACCGTTCAAGCATTTGATCGAAAAAGGGCAAGGGAAAGTGGTCTTTCTTAGTGGTATCATTAAGCTTTCTATAATCAATGCAAACTAGCCATGAGTTTTGTACCCTAGTTGGAATTAGCTCATTTTGGTCATTTTTTACTACAGTAATCCCACTCTTCTTTAGCACAACATGTACCGGTGACACCCACTTGCTATCAAAAATAGCGTAGATAATTCTAGCCCTTAGAAGCTTATCTATCTCCTTCCTAATCACATCAGAAGTTAGAGAGTTCAACCTCCTTTGGCTTTGCTTAATGGGCTTGGAATCCTCGGTTAACAAAATCCTATGGGTGTAAATAGTAGAATCAATTCCCTTAATGTCAGTTAATTGCCAACCCAAAGCCTTATATTCCTTCTCAGAACACTCATTAGACTAGTCTCTTCATTTGCAATCAAAGAACTAGAACTAATGACATGCAATCTATTACCAGACTCACGATAAGCATATTTAGGTTGGGAGGTAGCTCTTTCAGTTATAAAGTTGAGGGTTGGACAACAGAGGGAATTAAAACAGAAACATCAGTAGAGTTAAGAAAAGTCCCCTTTGTTGACTCTTGGGAAGTGCACTCATTAGAAGGATTTGAATCCATCAAGCCTGCTTTAGTCTCATCCAGTGTAGCATTAGACTCAATCTGGTATACAACAGCAACATCCTTGGTTTGATTCACCTCCAAGCCTACATCTTTATAAGAGTTTAGATCATTCAAAAATTGCAGTGTATGAGGTGTAATTTTTGAGTGTAAGTGATGATTAGATAAGTCAGAAGATGTTAGTGAAACAGGAGGTTCAAGTCGCGACTTCAGATCTCCAGGTCACGACTTTACTTGGCAGAGAGCATCCACTGGACAAACTTGCTTTGAAGTTGTGACTTCAAATTCCTCAGGTCGCAACTTCACTTCACAGAAGCCACCTTCTAGACAAGATTACGGTGAGGTCGCGACTTCAGGTTCAGCAAGTCACGACTTTAGTTCACAGAGACTACTATTCTTGAATTTTTCTTCTATCTCAGCTCCCAATATCCCTTGAGCACCTGATGCATTAGCTAATACATTCTTGCCAAAACCAAAGTAAGTGGTAAAAGTAGATATGGAGGAAAGAAAACTTAGGAGAATTTGACACCTCTCCCTTAAAAGAATTAGAAAATGAAAACACACATGGGAGGGAATCAAAATATGCATCATATGCACTCAGAACTGAATCAAGCTCATGAGACTCATGTGACTGTGCAGCAGGAGAATCAAACACCTTTGGTGGACTCATGTCATAGTTATCATGCAAATTCAACTCATGCTCATCCCAAGCTTGCTTAACAGCAAAATCAATGGCATTCAAGCCCATGAATGCAGAATTAGCAAATGGATAATGCATGGCCTCATTCATATCAAAAGTAACAACATGTTCCCCTCCCTCCATGGTGATACAACTATGTTTCATACTTATGATTGTTTTGGAAGTTTGAAGAAAAGGTCTACCCAAAATCAGGGTACTTTCATTTGCAAGCTCATTAGACATATCTAAAACATAGAAATCAGCAGGGAAAACTAGGTCCTTGACTTGAACCAAGATGTCCTCTATGATGCCCTTAGGATACCTAATAGACCTATCTGCTAATTGGAGAACCACACTAGTGTCTTTTATGCCATTCATCCCTAAAGCTAAATAGACCGACCAAGGCATGACATTTATGGTGTCTCCTAGATCTAACAATACCCCCTTGATGTGAACTTTTCCTATGGTTCAAGGAATGGTGTAGGATCCTAGATCTTGACACTTAACCAGAAATTCAAATTTGAAAAGGGATGACACATTAGCACTCACCTGAGTTCTCTCTCGAGGCCTAAAACTTTGCTTATCATTACACAGCTCTTTCAACAATTTAAAGTATTTAGGATTTCCTCTCAAGAACTGAATAATGGGCACATTGATCTCCAATTTATTGAACAAAGTAGATGCAACACTAGCAAACTTAGCATAAAAAAGGGAGATCTTTAGCACTTACCTCCTTACCTGAAGGCTTAAAGGCTCCTTGCTTGCTACTCTCTGTGTCTTCCTTGTTCTTGCCTTTGCAGTCTAGGCTATCCTCAATACTCCCATCTTTTGATGTATCATCATGAAGTGCTTGGTCTTATGCTGAAGTGGATTGCTCTTCTAAAGCTTCTTGTACTCTTGTCTTCTTCAGTAGCTCTTCTTCTTTTGAGCTCTCAGACTTGGCTAGCTTCATGGGAGAAAGTGGTGGGCTTCCTCCATCTAGATCAATCTTAGCCTATTCGGTGTCATTACCCCCAAAGTGCACTTTCTTGCCACTTGGCATTGAGAGATTTAGGGTTCATCACTATATTAGGAGGAATACTACCTCCACTCTTAGCTTGCATGTCATTAACCACATAAGACAATTGGGTTAAATGACTTGTGATATCAGTGTTCTTCAAGGTAAGTTCTTCCAGCTTCTTGTGCACATCAAAATTTTCCTTTTGCATCCATTGCAAGATAGTAGTGATATAGACAAACCTATCATCACTTTCCTTCATTTCCCCTCTATGTTTGTCATTTGGGCAGCCATCCTCTTCAAAAGCTTCTTGTGCACATTGATTAAGAAGGGGAACAAAACACGCCTTATAAGGGTGTAGATACCTTCCCCTCGTGGACGTGTTTTCTGGTGGCTACGTCTACACCTAGGGAAACAAAATCCTGCTCTTGGCTACGGCTGCAAACATGGACAATATCTATGAGGGAGGGCTCTAAGGATGTTACAAATAGTATTAGAGTCAGGCCTCTGGTTGGTGTGCCAGCAAGGATATTGAGCCCCTATGATGGTGGATGTGTGAAGTCCCACATCGATTGGGAAGGGGAACGAAACACACCTTATAAGGGTGTGGATACCTTCCCCTCGTGAATGTGTTTTTTGGGTGGCTACGGCTGTACCTAGGAAAACAAGTATCATCCCCTCTTAACAGTGGTTGAGATACTATGGTATTTTGTAGGGTTGTTACTATCGCTCTTGAAGGATCTTGGAAATTGTTGAAGGGTTTGCTTGCTTCTCCTCCCCATTTCAAATTAGGGTGATCTCTTCAATTGGGATTGTAAGTATTGGAATATGGATCTCTCTTATGATATTGTCCCTCTCTCCCTTGATACATGACATCTACGTCTTCAACTAGCCAAGGGTAGTTTTGTGTAGTATGCATTTGAGAATCACAAACCCCACAACTTGAGGCTACTAGAGCAAGGGATTGTGGCTTGGTGGAGTGGAGACTTTCAACAGTATTTGTAAGCTTCGTCATGTCTTGTGCCAACTTGACCAATAGTGGATCTCATTCAGATCTATCATCCCATGGATCCCTTGACTCTCTTGAACTCACATGTTGATAGTTGAGGGAAAAAGTCCTTATCAACTCCCATGCAGCTCGTGGTTCTATGTTTTCTATTGAGCCATTAGCAGCAGCGTCCAAAACTTGAGTATCATATGTCAACAGACCGTTGTAGAAATATTGTACCAAGTGCTCTTCCTGAATTTGATGATTGGGGCATCGGGTAAGCATTTCTTGGAATCAACTCCATAATTCAAAGAAG
Organism: Acacia concinna; assembly: GCA_037177275.1. Classification (NCBI taxonomy): domain Eukaryota; kingdom Viridiplantae; phylum Streptophyta; class Magnoliopsida; order Fabales; family Fabaceae; genus Acacia; species Acacia concinna. The sequence goes on along the minus strand of JBAGKO010000004.1, from coordinate 1,185,658 downwards.
GACTCAAACGGCTCTTGTTTAGTAGTAGAAATTTCCTTGTGGGCAGCTGAGATCTTAGTAGACGGGAAGTATTTGTCTAAGAATGCATTCTTCAAGGTTGTCTAAGACTTATATGCATTGTCCACATAGAGTGGCAGGTTCATGTGCCACTCTTTAGCCTTTCCCTCGAAGGATAGGTGAAAAACCTTCCACATAACAACATCAATTTTTGCTTCTACCGGCTTTATGGATAAACACTACATGTAGAGAGTCTGGATATGAAGGTATGGTTTTTCCCCTGCAAGACCATGAAATTTAGGAAGTGAGTGTATTAACTGGCCTTTAATTTCAAAATCAACATTAAAAGTAGGAAAAACACTAGGCATAGGATCAAAATTCCCATCAAATTGAGTGAATTCCTTCATAGTTCTACCCTTAACCAATCGTTAAATTATCATGCACAAAGTTCAAAATCTTAGGCAATTGGCAAATCACTCAGGATTAAGTCTGAAGATGAATGCAAAATGATATGCAAGAATGCAGATGCAAAGGTAAGGAAAACAAGATGTTTGTTGGTATTTCTTGAAAATTTTTATGCTATGAAATGCAAAACCTAAACCTAAAAAAAACTAAAACTCAACGAGAGTTGACCCAAATAACAATGGTATTGAAAACCAATTACTAACGAACCAATTTCAATGGCTCCCTGGCAACGGTGCCATTGATCAAGGCCAAAATGTCGCCTTTTCAGTCTGTTAAGATGTGATTGCACCAAATAATGTAGTATAGGGCACAAGCAATCGTTCTTCTTGAGGAGTGCTTATTGGAAAATCCTAGGAACTAGATTTCAAAAGAAACATGATGAATTGAGTAAAGAAAATAAGGGGGTTTTCAAAAATGTACACCCTCTAGTCCTAATTATAAGGGCTCGTTAACGTTTTTGGAGAATTCTAGAAAGATCCTAAGAAAATAATTACATTACTCAATCATATCATATATTGTGTTTTATTACATTATATATTAGTTCATAAGTCAAACAACATAATTTGAAAAAAAAAAAAAGACAAATTTTAATATCTTAAAGTAATGTAATTAGTTTTTTTAGGATTTTCCTAAAATTCTCTAAAAATGCCCTTATAATTAGAACCAGAGAGAGTATATATCAGTTCATAAGTCAAACAAATTAATTTAATATAAAAATATAGATATCAATGCTTTAAAATATTTTATTTAGCTTTATTAATCTCTTAAAAAAATAAACGGTCTTATATTAAGTATCAGAAGAGTTTTTTTTTTTTTTTTGAGCTGGACACTTATAAACTAATTTCAAAATATTTTATCAAAAGATATATTTGTGATTCACGGCAGGGCCACGCCCACGCGAATATAGAATTACAGAACACTTGCAATAATTCAAATGGAGACAAAAGGGAAGATTTTTCGGGATTATGAATGATTAATTGATATGCACAGACAATTAAAACGAGATAAATTGATTCACCCATTTAGGCCTTCATGACCCGAACCGACCCGGAACATACCAAGCCCAATATTGCTCGTTCTCCTCCCATGCCATTCAATTATAGTCACAAGCACCAATGATAATTAAAGTTTAAATTTTTTACGACAAGTCTATGATGAATCCAAGTTTAAATTTTTAGGTTAAAGTATATTTTTGATCTTTTAAATTTAATCGAGGATCTTTTTTAAATTCCTTACCTTTAAAAAGTGTCTTTTTAATTTTTTCAAGTTAACGTTGTCAACTTCACTAATTGAAAATACTAATTTAGTAAAGTTAAAATGTTAACATAATTTAAATAGAGGTTTTAATTTTGATGGCAACTTAAAGATTCACCAGAGTTTAATTATTTTCATATTTACACATAATTTAAATATAAGATTATGTCAGTATTTTAAAATTAAAGCCTTTATTTAAATTATGTCAGTATTTTAACTTTATTAAATTAGTATTTTCTGTCAATGAAGTTAACAGCGTTAATCTAAAAAGACTAAAAATACAATTTTTAAAGTTAATAGATTACTAAACTTAAAAATCTAAAAATATACTTTAGCCAAATTTTTATTAAGAGAGAATCTAACCGTGCTTAGAGTAAGATTGTCTCCCATACTTATTAAGATAGTTTTAGTTTATGGAATTAACCCCTCATAATGTGACAAATTAGTATTCAAATCCTATTGATAAATATTTGGTAGAGCCTCAAATTGCTTTAAATAGAAAAATATATGTGCCTATAAAAGACAATATTATAGTCACAAGTACAAGTATATATTCATCAACTCTTTTGACAAGTACTCTCTTAAGGGAAAAATAAGTCTTTTTCTTATCTTCAATTTTATATTTTTTTTCTTTCTCTTTCACAGCTCAATGAGAGATTTCAGATCTATTTTAGGCTAGCGTGGGCTTGCTTAATTCCTAGGCTTCCGGGTAGTTAGAACTGTCCATTAATTAATTAATTTTTCATATAATTGATGCATACTCCCAATTGTAAATGATAAATAGTTGATCTGGTTTTTGCACGTGGTTGACCTTTACTGGTCTTCACCTTATAATTTGTATTTTGTGACTCGGCAAATACGACAAGAGTGAACACTTGTCAATATATTATACTCCACACACACAACAATGTAATTAACTAGTCAATGTCTTCTGATTCACAATATGTATTATATTACCGAAACCTCTTCCGAGGCTAATAATGGATAGTTTCAACTCCATTTCTGAATTTTTTTCCTTTTTTACATTAGTAGAGTTTGAAGTCTTCTTTACCCCTACTCAATTTCTTGCCCATCATTACATTAATTTTTACCTTGTTATATTATACGCTTTTAATTAACACTAGAATATTAAAGATAGCATCAACTTGGGATATGCAGTATGTTTTGTTTGGATTATCTTATCATAAACATGTTCATGTAAGTCAATACAAAATTCTTCTTACATCTTTATTTATCTTTATAAAAATTATACCTTGAAATTTGAAATAGACATATGTGTGTGTGTATGAAAATTCAAATCAAGGCAACTACTTAGGGATGGAAGTAATGTTAAATTGACGTAATATGCTGAAGGCAAAAAAAAAAAAAAGTTGACGTAATGTTAATCAGAATATATTTGTTTAACAATATAAAGGAATACAATCCCTTTTAAGTATTTAGAGTAATTAACTTCTTCTTCTTTGTTTTGGGTAAGGAACAATTACAACCTCACTAACACGTTTATAACTTTATATAAATACCCTTCCCTCCTTATAAAGGAGGAAAACAACAAAATTACCAGTTCTGGTTTAACTAATATTTTATTCAATTATATTAGGGGGAAAAATCAACTTTCACTCGAATGCATATGCTCTAAATTAATGATGATCCCATATTCAATTATATAACAGTTGGCAGACACCCTTGATGATCCCATATGCTTGCGTTTTAATTCATATGCCTGTTGCCCACTTGTTGATTTTAGTTTTACTTAAAAAAACAAAATCAAAATCATATGCCCACTTTGAAGTCAACAAATTCTTTTGCTGCCTTAAAAGTTAAAAATGACATGTCGCATTTAATTAGTCTTTAGTTGATGGGCAGAATTGTAATTCCACCCTAAAGCTCGTCACTACTTAAATCCTCACTTCCAATCACTCCGTCACACACCATAACGTAGCAAAAGCAAAATTAGCAAACCATGACAACCCAATTCTCTCACTTCCTCTCTTCACTCTTACTCCTCACACTCACACTATACAATCCCCACAAAACCGCCGCCGCAGTACCCTCCACCACCACCAGAACCACCGCCACCAACAATCCCGACCCCGCCGCTTTTATCCGTAAAAGCTGTGGCGTAACCCTCTACCCTGGCCTCTGCGTCTCATCTCTCTCTTCCTTTTCGAATACCATCCAAAATAACCATGCCATGCTCGCTCGCGCCGCCATAACTGTCAGCCTCTCAAGGGCTCAGAGCATGGCCAACTACGTCACGAACCTCCTCAGTCAAGCCAGCAGCAACGCCGACTCCAGCACAGCTTCGGCCCTCCGTGACTGCTCTTACAGCCTCGGAGTCGCCGTCGATAACATACGCAGCTCGCTCAAGCAGATGCAACAGATGAGTGATAACACCGCCGCTAACGCCGAGAAATTCAGGTTCCAGATGAGCAGCGTTCAGACATGGATGAGCACGGCGATGACCGATGAGCAGGCGTGCACCCAGCGGCTCGATGCCTCACCGGAGGGAAAGGTAAAGACGGATGTGCTTGATCATGTGACGGTGGTGAAAAAGTTTATCAGTAATGCCCTTGCGCTGGTGCAAAGTTACGGGAATAACGTGAGAAAACCCTAAGTCCTAATTAAGATACTGATATATGTATGGAGCTCAACTTTTTGTACAAGGAAAAAAAAAAGTTCTATGCAACGTTTTGTTTGTTAATATGTTGTGTTAAAGTTACGCTAAATATTCTTACCCAAAAAAAAAAAAGTTACGAGAAATGTGTATGACCAATGTAAGAATCTTTAATTATAATAAGATAACGAGTGTGTGTTGTTTGTGACCTACATACACACATGGGGTGGCTAAATTTTCTTGAGTATGATTTAAATTTTTGAAGGATATATATACTACATCCAATCTAATTAAAATACATTGTTGACTTTTTTTAGAGAGGTTAAAGAAGCTAAATAAATTATTTAATCATATTTTATATTATATTATATTATATTACATAGTAGTTAATAAATCAATCAAATTAATTTTTTAAAAAAATATATATAAATACTTTAAAGTAATTTAATTTGCTTCCTTAGTTTTTCTATTAAAATCATCCAAATTCTATATTTAAGATCAAATGTAGTATATATATAATATGGATTGGTGTTAGATCCAATTCCATAGTTAGCTCATCTTTAGGGTAGATGTTTTCGTCATGTTTCACTTATTTTAGCACGACACATGCATATGTAACAGATATTATATCTTATAGAGCTAGTTAGATCTCCCTACTTATATATTCAATATTTTTATGAGTGAAAATTTAGGCTGATTGTGTTTGTTAGTTTAATATTGTAGGGGCATACTTGAAAGATTTTTACAATTTGTCCTACAACTAGGTGTTAATGAGATTTTAAACCATAGCTTCATTAGATATAAACTGCATCCTTACAAATTGGATTAATATTTAATTGTTTTTAAATTACCTTGATTGTTTTTAATAAAAGACGCCGATGATTCTTTTATATATATATATATATAGATATATATATATAGAGAGAGAGAGAGATTTGGCTTATCTCTCTTTTTTAACGTCCGCTCTCATTTTTTACCCAAAGACTACACCATTCTGGGTATACAAAGGGGCTTTTTATCTTTTTTAAATAGAGCAGCCAGCACTTTAGAATATTTTTTAAATAGTATTCAATATTTTAAATTACAGTTTAATACGCTTAGCCCCCAAAATATTACTTTACCGGCACCCCCAAATACACTAAGTAGTATTTTCCAATAGCACCTATTCAATATACTGCCGGGCACCAGACATAGATACTTCTGTTAGCAGGAATTCAAATATTATTTCATCAAATAAGCTAATCCTTTTTACTACATCCAACCCCATCAAACAAACAATGCAATTAATTAATATTAAATCAACCATGCATATCTTCATGTGTGTGTGCCCATCAAACAAACAATGCAATTAATTAATATTAAATCAACTATGCATATCTTCGTGCGTGTGTGTGTGTGTCCGGCTTCTCTCTTTGTTTTTTACCCCCCGATTCGTTCTCATTGTTTACCTAAAGACTACACCACTATGGGTAAAACAAAGGGGTTTTTTATCTTTTTTTTTTTAAATAGAACATCCAGCACTCTAAAATATTCTTTAATGGCATTCAATATTTTAAATTAAATTTTAGTACCCTTAGGCACTTGGCCGCAAAACTATTATTTTAGTGGCATTCCAAATGCATTAGCATCCAATAGGCTGTGAAGTATTTTCCACTAAGCACCTAGTATTCTAAAGTAATTTTTAATGTAATCTCCAATTAAAGGTAACTCTATTCAATACATTGCAGGGTACTAAATGTAAATACTTCTCTGAATAGAGATTCAAACCTTATTTCATCACATTATAATAGATTAATCCTTTTTATTAGATTCAACCCCTTCAAGCAAGCAACGCATTTCATTACTATTAAATCAATTATGCCGATCTTTGTATTATAATAATAATATAAGAAAATCTAGAGAAACCTAGCAATAAAAGCACTTCACTTTTCGAGGAGCTGACCTTTCATATAACGATGTAGCTTAATATAATAAAATTGTACCACAGGCATGGATGCTCTTTCCTTAATTAAGAGAGATAACAAGGCTAAGAATGGTTGTGAAGGGTTTCAGGGACAGTCGGTGTTCTTGTATATTGAAACTGATCCGTTAATAAAGGCCACTTCACTACTAATGCATAAAATCAAAAAGAGGCCGCAGAGACTATTAGCATACGTAAAATTATACTAGTGTTATTCATACAGCCTGAGTAGTCCAGAAATGTTTTCAGCCCCCAGTAAAAAAGGTTCAGATATGTTTAGATTTTCTTTTTTCTTTATTTCTGCTTTAAAAAGCTTATAGTTTTTGTTTAAGTTGATTAGACTGTCAAAATCAGCTCAAAAATCATTTTCACATAAAAAAGAGATAGTAATTCTTATCCAATACCACTAGTTGATAGGCTTTCCTAGCCAAAATGACTAATAGTTGAGGTTATTATGTTAATTTAAGTTATAATAAAGCTTAAAATTTAAGAAAGTAACACCACGCCATAATTCATGAGAACATGAGTTTGTCATGAGCCCACAGATAATAAAGTTATTTGTAGATTAATATATACGCAAAACAATCCTAAACAGTGATATTTTATATGCCCATGTTGACTAAACGAAGAAAAGTTTGTCGACAAAAAAGTATCAGTCGCAGGTCATATTCTATTGGCCACAAATCACATTTTCAGGTTCTCCAGTTGAAGTTTCATTTCAACCTATCAACTAACATTCTAGATTAAGATCAACAGAGCCATATATTAGTTACAAGTTATTTTAATTAATAACAATAAATTCACTCATACATAAAAAGACTTTAAAACTTTAGCAGCTATTTGGAACAGGCATCAACCAAAACTTCAATTCATACGGCACATCAAAATTTAGCCAAGTGGAATGTGTTCCACTCAGGTGCCTTTATGCAGAAAAGTTAACCATACCCAGGTACGCGGTTCATAAGATTGCGGGATTGAATTTAAGAAAGATAAGGATACTTAAACAAGACAAGACATGCCTCAAGAAATAAGATTCAGCTGAGTCTCGGCTGCACGCATTTATGTAATCACGGTTGGAGCAGATCGACCAGTGAATTCTTGCATCTTGGAAAGTTTCAGTGCAACCTCCACCTGTATTTTATAAAATTGCATTTATTCAAAGAGGAGTTCAACATTGGCAATGATACTTTCTCAGACTTATTTATCTAATTTAGGAAGATAAATAAATTATTTAATTATACATATGTGACATCATCTCTCTAAAATATTTTTGTGTAATATCGTATTATATGTAAAGTTTATAAGTCATGCAAATTAGTTCGAAGAAAACTAATAGATATAGAAGATAAAATGGGCAAAAAAGTCTTACTTTTAGGACGAAAATTCATTGTGAAACTAGTTTATACACTTAGGACCGGAAGATTATTATACTTATTTTCGTGTAGATATCATGGTTAAGAGACATCTTACAAGAGGAGCAAGCGCATCTTGTGAAGGTATCCCAGTTTTCGATGAATCCTTCTCATATTGCTCAATGTACAGACGAATTGTTGCTCCTTCTGAGCCAGTTCCAGAGAGACGGAAGATCTGTCGAAGTATTTTGATGGGGAAGAAAAATTAGTGAGCCTTAAAACAAAATGCAAGATAGTTTTAACTTCATAGACAGCTTGTCCAATTTCAAAGAACCTTTCCAAGGAAACAACAAACCTAAGTAAACTTTACCCCAAATCAATTCCTTGCAATTGAAATCAAGAGTATATGAATTTCTCACGGGCTTAGTTTTTCATGAATGACTTTATTCAAGTTAAATCTAAACACACTCCTCAAATTAAGATAGCAAGAGATATGGCAGGAGTATACTTACCAACCGTGATCCATCCTCGAACAAATAACGGATGCCCTGGTGTGATGAAATGGAACCGTCCACAGGATCTTTATATTCAAATTCATCAGCATGGACGACATTTGACACATCTGACCTTACTCCCTTGATAATCCTAATAACAAAATATAAAATTATTTAGTCATAGGCATTAGAGAACGGCTCAAACCTCCAATGAATAAGAAATACATTATCAAGTATATTTAACAATTACATATTCATAATCTCTATTTTATGCATGGAAAAAAGAGTTACCATACAAAGTAGACACCAATTTTCAAACACCTATAACTAAGAAATGTCATATGATGGTCGCACAGGGCAGGAAAAGCTTTCCAATTAAGGGGAAAATACAATTAAGAATCTAAACACAATCTGAAAACAAAAACTATTTGAAGTAAAACGGTTCACATACTGATTGACTTCAGAAAGTGAGGACTGCAGTTTGACCAAATATGCCATCAGTTCCTTTGCTGCACCAGCATCCACATTCTTCAAGAAACAAATTTGATCAGGTTAAGCTACTTTTGAGTTGAATTATAGCACATAAAAAAATGCAATCAGAGCATACTTCATAGTCATATCGTGTATAGAAATGGCGCCCATAAGTGGCCCAATGCTGAACAACTATGTCTTCAACTGTCACAAGTTTGTCTTCACCAAGTTTATCTTTATTTTTATATGCAAGAATAGATAACCAGGCCAGAACTGCCCAAATTCCATCTTTCTCACGAATATGGTCCGAACCTATCCACAAACACATAGTAGAACTTGACTAAGTTAGAGATCTCTATAAAAATCTTAGCACATTGCTCCTAATGCAATAGCAAACGCTCACCAGTTCCAAAGCTTTCTTCACCACATACTGAACATAATCCAGCATCCATTAAGTTTCCAAAAAACTTCCAACCAGTGGGGACCTGGAGTGGTGAAAGAATTACATGTGTCAAAAAACAACCAGCAAGCATCTACTAATTCACAGACATTCAGCAGTATTTTTACCTCAAAAAATTTCAAGTTCAAATGTTTGGCTACAACATCCAGGGCAGCAGATGTTGGCATACTCCTATAAATATATACAAATTAAAACTTAGCGTAGGTGATTGGTTCATATATTTAGTATAAATTGCTAATATCAAAGGTTGTAAAATATATTAAATAATGGACAATTTTAAGAGACAGGCAGGTTGGGGGTATTGTGTATCCTCAAATCAAAAACCCAAATCCCAAATGTAACTAATTTTTTTTGCCAACCTCGGATGTAACTAATTAAAGAATTAGACTTAGGTCTGAATAGTGTTATCAGGTTTTTCATTATAATTGAGACAGGTGCAGAAACTTTTTCAAGGGTCACTAATGCAGTGATGGAGTACACATGTTGTAAATTTCACTGGAAAGGCTGACAGGGAAACCTAGGGTATGATTGAAATAACGGAGGGATAACATATTTATTTGTAATCGGACTTATACATAAGTCAGATTAGATATGTTTGGATTGAAGGTAGAATAAGTGACTTATAAATTACTTATTTAAAAGTAAAATGTGTTTGGTTGATATATTA
>JBAGKO010000004.1:1137298-1156441 GCA_037177275.1 Acacia concinna | reverse complement strand
AAGAATGAAGATATCAAATAAGGAGAAGTCATGCAAAGAAAGAAGTTCTCTTTGAACTAAATTGTGGAGAATAATTATAAAAAAGAAGATAAGAGATTTGAAGAAATAAGAAATTGCTAGATCTAATGAATAAATCAAGTTTCAAGCCTTTATATATGATATTGGAAGCATTTATGATCAAATGGTGGTTGTAATGATTTAAATTGAAGTTAAAATGATAACATGGGAAGATAAACCTCGACGTTAAGATGAAACTTTGAGGGAAGTGAAAAATTAGAGCAAAACCTCAAGGTTAGAGGCAAACCTTGAGGTTTCGATGAGATTTCGGATGTTCCGTTTTCGGTCATCAAAACAGAGTTTTAGTATTTTAGCTATATTTCTTCAACCAGAGATTCGATTGAGCTGATTCTTATTTTATATAAAATCAGACTTAAAATGCAACACATGGATATAAGGAACATGATGAAAAAAAGTTCAAATGAGAGAGATATGCTTCTCCAAAGTTGGTGCTTAATTTGCTTCAAATAATCCAGACAAGGTTCGATTTTACGTTGTATCTTTCAAACCACAGCTCCAATTGAGATGATTCTTTTGGGTATGAAACTAGACTCAAATATTTTTCCAAGAATTTAAGATCATCTAAAATGAAGATGATATGAGGGCGCTGTGTATTTTCAAAATTGATGTTGTGGCTTGACTCATGGTCTAGAATAGTCTATATTCTTCAGTTTATATCTTCCATAATACAATGAATTTGAAGTCGATTCTTTTTGCATTGGAAAGAGGAATCAAAGAGAATTCTAGGGATATATAATTTGCTAGATTTGGAGCTAAAATAGTAAGATAAATCAAGGTATAACACTGATGTGTTTGCTAGAACCTTCATTGGGAAGTAAGATTTTGGTGAAACCTCACCCAACAGTGAGGTTTGGCCAAAACCTCACCGTTAGGTCAATGTTTGCTCAAAACCTTGCTGTTGGTAAGGTTGAACCTAAACCTCGAGGTTGGATGAAAACCTTGAGGATTCAGGACTCTCGCTACAACAACAAGGTTTGTGTCAACCTTGCTATGGGAGCAAGTTTGGCCAAAACCTTGCTGTTGGCAAGGTGGAACCCAAACCTCGAGGTTTGGGACAAAACCTAGAGGTTTCAGGCTTTTCCAACAACAACAAGGTTTGCACCAAACCTTGATGTAGGAGCGAGATTTGGATAAAACCTTGTTGTTTTGAGGAAATGGGGTAAACCTCGAGGTTTGACCAAATCTTGCTGGTTCAGCAAGTTTTCATCAAAACATTGCAATTATAATCTGAAACCTTATTGGGCATGAGAAAGTTATCAAACCTTAAGGTTTGAGCAAACCTTGCTAACACATCAAGTTTTCTTCAAAACCTCTTTGTTATAATTCAAACCTTGCTGTTGGGACAAGTTTTGCTAAGTTGAGGCAAACCTCAAGGTTTGCTCCAAACCTCAAGGTTTGTGTGATCTATAAAATAGAGCATCGTAACGATAGTTTCTGATTCAATTATATACCTATGATTATGGATACCCATTGTCTCTAATCGCTTCTACAAGTTATTATATGTGTTTAAGAACATATTAGAAGTTTCAAAGAAGGGGTCAAACACAAGATTGCAAAAAGCGTAATTATGGTAGAATTCCAACTGCTATATTTCAATGGGAAGAAAATTTTTTTAAAGAGCCTAACGGATAGTTCACCTTCTCCAACGGCCATCAAATTCACACCAACCATAAAAAGAGAAACATTCAAAATGAGCAAGGTGACAATGTATGAGAGCTTGCACGCATAAAGCATAGAAATGCCAATAACTTGACTTCAAGATCTCTATTTCATATACTCTCTATTTCGTAATGATTATGTAATATACCATAGAGAGAGTCTATATCTGAGCTTCAGTGATTATCATTAACTTCTATAAGAGAAGTTTGATTGTAATTCATTATCACCCAAGTTGTATTTTTACGAGTTGTAAGAGTAATTCTGAGAGAATTACGAAAGGCGAGAGTAAATTTGTGTGGCTGTAAAGGTTCTCAAGTACCTGAGAAACTTGAGGGAGTGTTGCGGCTTCTCTTGTGCCTGATTCAAACAAGAAGATAGTGGATTGAAAATCTCAGGTGGAGCTTGAGGACTAAACGTAGGTCATCAAGATTTGGACCGAATTAGGATAAATCTTAGTTTGCATATTTTCTTCCCTTATCTTTCACATTTCCAGCGTATTTCATTTGATTGATTATCTTTAAATTTATGGATTACTATTTTCATACTTATTACCTTGAATAATATCTGAAAATATTTTCAAAATCTATAAAAGTTTTATCTGACACGCAATTCACCCCCTTTTGGGTAATAGTTGGTTCTAATAGATATTATTTTGATTAATTATAATGAAATGACAAAGGATTTGGCCTCTTTTTTTCTTTTTAAATTAAATGTCCAATTTATAATTAACCAAAATAATGTCATTTGTCATGTCAGCTGTTATAATAAACATGACACCTAAGCTAATTTACCTGTGCTATTGCCACGTTAGATAAATGAACACAATCAAAGGCAAGACTAAGTCATTTTCAAACTTTAGAGACTAACGGTTATAAATGGGTTAAACTTGACAGATTAAAATCACTGGTTTCAAACTTCAAAGACCAAAATCAAAATTTGATTACACTTGAAGGAGTAAAAGTTATACAAAAAAGGTAAAAAAACAAAAAAAATAGTATAGTTTAAAAAAGTATTTAGGGTTAAGGAGAAAAAATAACCATAAACTATTGTTGGAAGTATAAAAGTAATCATGAACTATTTTTTGAAATAAAAGTGACCATGAACTTTCGAAAATAGTGTAAAATCGTTAAGTTATTGTAGCGTTGTTCATTTTATGGGAGAGTTTGCTACAGAAATTTAACGGTTTTGCACATTTTTTTAAAAAAATTATGGTTACTTTCGCTCCAAAAAATAGTTCATAGTTAATTTTGCACTTCCTACAATAGTTGATGGTTATTTTTGCACCTTAATCCAAATATTTAAATTTAAATGAGGATTTTTTGTGAAAATTATATAGAGGTCCCGAGCAAGAGAATATATGTCAAAGAGGTTCTGAGATAAGAAAATACTACTATCAGGTCTCATTGGGTTATTAATGGTGTCACTAGGGTTGTTAATGACAACCCCCATTAACAACCCCAGGGTTGTTAATGGGGCCCCTAGGGTTGTTAATGACAACCCCCATTAACAACCCTTAACAACCCCAGGGTTGTTAATGGGGGCACTGTTAACAACCCAATGGGATCTGACAATACTTTTTTTCTTATCTCAAAATTTTTTTGACATATATTTTTTTACTTGAGACCTCTATGTAATTTTCCCTTTTTTTCTTCACTCTTTATGAATTCTTCTATAATAATAGAAAATCATTTTGAATCCATAATCCGTGCATACATTTATAGAAGTTATTAAAAATCACACTATTCATAAGTCTAATTAATTTCATTTTTGCAGACGAAAAAAGATCACACTATTCATAAACTCATTAACTTTTTCAGTTTGATTGTGCTCATCGACTTTGCATTTAAATTTTATAAAAATTTCTTTACAAGTATGATAAATTGTAAATGTTAATAGATTTAATTTTAATTACTTAGATTTTAAATATACTTAAATTTTCATTTTCTATATTTTAATTATTTAATTATACTCTATTAATACATGTTTAATGATAATAATAATCTCTTATGAGTTTATAATTGGAGTTCGCCATGCAATTTTACACAAGTTTATTTAAATTTGTGGGTTTTAAAACCTTGCTAAACACCCTAACATTGCTAATTTTTTTGATAATATTGGTATCCTAAGGAGAATCTGCTATAAATTCAATTGAAATGCCAAAATTTAAATTTAAGCTTCACTTTTAACAAATTCTTGATCAGGCTTAATTAAAAATTTCTTAATGTTGTTGAATGAAAAATTTAAATAATTTTATATCCATACATAGTACAATCTTTTAAAAGTAATTTTATATTTTATAAACAGATAAATATTTGTTTGTTTCATAAACACAAATTATATAGCAAACTAACTAATTAATTTTTTTTTAAATCTTAATAGAATCCAACTAAAATAATCAAATTAAATATGAAATTAGGGCTACATGCTTAGTCTACCTTCAATTCTCCTTTTTAATTATAAAGGGGCGTTTTAGTCTTTTAAAAGAAATCAAAAAATTCATTATTGAGTTTCCCGCTTTAGTGCTTTTTTTTCCTCTGCTAGGGTTTTGTCTTATGCCGTCAAGATGTATTGCCTATATGCTTGGGTGATGGCTTCTTCCCGTCGGGTGGTGTGGACGGTGAAGCATTTCAATGGCTTTGCTACGTCATTCTCTTATATTGCTCTGAGAGCGAAATTGGATTTTGGCGATGGTGAGCAGACTTGGAGTGTTCGACACCTTGTAATGGCTACTGATTGTGACCTCTGATGGGTGCCTCTAAGATCCTCGATGGTGATTGAAAGGCTACAGTGGTTGTTTGCTAGTCTCACAGTCAATAGGAAGGTTTCGACTAATGAAATGCTTGGCATGATTTGGGGCTTTTTTGTTTTTCTGGGTAAATCTAATGTTGTGGGGCAGAAGGCTTCTAAAGTGATGTTGCTTAAGAACTTGGAGGGTCCCTTCGGAGCCATCTTGATGCCGACTTCCTTTCCTTGGAGTGCCTCTCATCTCCTTCCGGTGGAGATTTTCGATTGGATCCCTGTGTTGTGGCATCTGTCTAGTCTGGTTGTGCATTTGTTCTCAGCCGACGACACATAGGGAGGGCTTTCAGTGAAGCTTTATAGGTTGGTGCAGGGGTACTTTGAAAACAAAATCAAAGGGATGAAACTGGAGGATCCATTGACGAGGGAGAGGTATGGCTTTTTTGTTAGTGACATCGAGTTAAGTGGTCTAGTAACGGTTAAATGCTTTTCTCCTGATGCTGATTTGGGGTTGACTCTTTATGATGGGGAGGTTGTCAATATTCCTGTTGAAAGAACTATTTTGAGTGCTTCTAATTGCCTAAAAGAGTTTATGCTAGTTATGATTTGGTTGCTCTGGTTTTGTTGGGAAAATCTTTGTATTAGTTCTCATATCAATGTATGCTATAAGCCATTTCATTTCATTGTCCTGCTGGCATTGATGTGGGAAGATTTTATGTGGGGAAGAGAAGTGGTGGTTGCACATGGTGCTAAAAACATATTTCTTGTGTCCATTTATGAGAATAATTATGAGTGGTTTGAGGTTTATTTCTGTGGGAAGGGGTGATTAGTTATCGTGAGGTTCAAAATTCTAATGCAGCCTTAATTGCTAATCATTTCAAAATCATCAGCTCATGCTTGTTTGTGTGTTTGTATATGTTATTCATCATTGGCTTAACTTGTGCATGTTCAGTGTGTTTTCCACCACTGTTCATATTAAGGTTAAACTTGGGCCAGTTCAGCATGTTTCCATCCTTCTGGCTGGAGTTATAGTTTTCTCTTTTTCTATCAAGCTGTTTGGGCTTTCTTTAATATTCTATGTGGGGCTTTCTCTAATATTCTGTTTGATGTTGTTCTCTTGAGTATCTTCTTGTCTCAAGGAATTTGATTAGGAACCATGACTGCATATGGATTCCTATGGAAGCATATTTGGTAGTTGATCAATTTACCAAAGCTTCATTGGATTGGTCATACACTTTGGGTTGGGTATCTCAACCTTAATCTCATTTGCAGGCTAGCTTGATGAATGGTGTTTGTGAAGCTTCTCATCCAATTTCAAGTTCTCCTTGCGATGAAGTCTATTTAGTTGTTTGCTTTCTTAATTTGATTTGTTGTTTTCAATTCAATTCTAGTTGTATTTTCATTTCTTCTTTTTTTTCCTTGTGATTAAGTGGCAAGTGATGCACTTGAGTTTACCAACGGTGTAAAGTCGTGGGATACATAGAAGAAAGCAAAAGGGCTAATCTCAGCTAAGGTCAGCTAACATTAGATTCAAATACAGAGCTGGAGGAGAATTTATAATGCTTAGCTCCATGTTTGTCTCATGAGCCATATTTGCCAAAAAGCTAGCACATCTCATTATCTCTCTATGAGCATGAATAATTTGGATGTCTCTGTTAGAGAAGGTGAGAGTTCTTGCTTTATTGATCTCGTGCTAAAGTGGGTGGTAAGTTCCTCTGTCGACCATAAGAGTACGACTGGCCTCTGTGGAGTTGGAGTATAGACAAATTTTAGTAAGATCCAACTCCTTGCATACTTGCAAACCTATGTGGATCACAAGAATTTCTGCTATGGTAGGTGAACAGGTCCCTAAGTTATGCAAGAAACCTCCTAACCATCTTCCCCTATGATCTCGTATAAGTCCCCCTGTTGCTGCCTTCCAGTTTGACTTAATTGAGCCATCAACATCAACTCTCACGTAGCTTTCATCTGGTGGTAGCCATTTATCTTGGAGTCTACTTGAGAGGTCATATACCTTGTGATGTAATTTTCCATTCTCTACTTCTTCTAAGAGTAAGTATTTGCATTGGCGAATTAGAGAAACGTGGGTGGTGCCTCTTCCCTCAAATACTTGCCGGCATCTATTCTTTCATATGGTCTAACATACTAGTCCAAAGACCTTCGTCTAGGGCCATTTGTTGAAGGAGGTTGATCCTATATTATGATGGTTGTTCCACTTTAGTCATACCTATAAATTGCCACTAAAAAAGATACTATGATATAGAGGGTTAACGATAGAAAAACCAAACAAAACTTGCAATCTCATAGTTTCTTAGAATATGGAGGATAGATTCCTCACTATAACAATAAAAAAGGCACTCATTTTACTCACTTATCCCATGAATCGCTCTGAGAGAGTTTGTAGGGAGACTCTCGTGAAACACCTTCCATATGAAATATTTTGCTTGTTTTGGAATTGGCCAACGCCAGATATTTTGCAAATAGATTGTGAGTAGATTTGATGCTAAAGGCACATATGAAGAAGCTCTCCATATAATAGAGTTAGGACACAAAAGAGAGGTAAGAGAGGGGGTGTTTCCAGAATGCGATCTATTGCCCAATTTGGAAGGAATAGACTCAATTTATCCTTGTCCCAAGCAACAAAGGCATTGGCAAAATCTGCAACCTTGTCATCATTGTTTACGATATCATGATTCTTTTCGACATAATGAAATAAGGGTTGCTCAAATGTGGACTATAGTTCCCACCATGCATTTGTGTCACGGCCATTTCTAACTCTACTTCCAATTTTCTTGCCAAAAGAATTCCAAACAGAAACAATTACACTCCAAACTGCCGAATGGTTTCTTTTCCTTATGACTCTTGGAAATTTCTCATCACCACATCTGTATTTACTTCGAATACACTAAACCCAGAGAGAGTCTCACTTCGTTAACAGAGGCCAACAGAGTTTCATAATGAAAGCCTTGTTTTGTCTTGCCAAGTCTTTGAATCCAAGGCCACCTGAGCTCTTTTCTTTTTTGATTTTATCCCAAACAATTAGATGCATTTTATTTCTAGGATCACTCTGGTTCCAAAAGAAGTCTCTTCTCAACTTATCAATCACCCTCAGAACACCCTTTGGAATCAAGATAGATTGCATTTGGTAAAATGGGAGAGTTGAGTGGATTGACTTGATGATAACGGATCTCCCTACCATACTTAAGAATCTTCCTTTCCAATTTGCAAGATTCTGATTCACTCTTGATGTCAAAGGAGCAAAAGTTAACCTGGTTACCTTTTTGTGCAATAGAGGGACTACAAGGTATTTTCCCAGATCAAAGGTAAGCTGAATGCCAAGTAGCTGACTGAACTAAATAGCTCTGCTTGAGTGGACATTACGAGATATGAAGATCTTGGATTTGTTTAAGCTTATTCTGTGTCTTGAAACCTAGTAGAAATATCTCATTGTATTTTAGATGCATTTTAGTTGAGCATGTAAAGCTTCACAAAAGAGAAGAAGATCATTAGCAAAGAAAAGATGAGAAAGCGTTGGGCCCTTGTTGCTGATGTGGAAGGGCTTCCAATTACCATTTGCCACCTCATGATGTATAAACTGGCTTAGACATTCCATACAGATAATGAAAAGGTAGGGGTTTAATGGGTAGCCTTGTCTAACACCTTTTTTTGGAACAAAAATATTAGATGTCAAACCATTCCAACACACTCTCATGGAGACAAAAGAGACATATTGCATGATTAACTGCGCAAAGTGATCGCTTAACCTGAGAGATCGGAGATTAAATTGAATGAACCCCCAGTCTAAGCGGTCAAACACTTTTTCCATGTCAATATTGATCGCAACATATCCTTTGCCATTTCTTTTTGAATGCATAGAGTGGATGATTTCTTACGCCATAATAATATTATCATAGCTCTGTCTGCCCTTAATGAAACTGCTTTGGGATTAATCAACTTAAAAATCCATGTGGTTTCTCAGTTTGTTGGACAATACCTTGCTTAGAATCTTGTAACAGATGTTGCAAAGAGAGATAGGTCTAAAGCCCTTCAGTGATGATGGGTAGTCAACCTTTGGAATCAAGATAATATTAGTTTGGTTCATGTCCCTAATTTTCAACGGATTCCTAAAAGCATTCATGATAAAGTCACATCTTTTGACCAATCACTTCCTACTGGGATTGAAAGAAGTGAGATTGCAAGCTATTAAGAACTGATGCTTTAAAAGTCCCCATTTCAAAAGCAGCATTCTTAATTTCTATGGATGATATCTCTCTTTGTATCTCCTCTAATTTGAAAGAGCTAAGAGGAGAGAAGTGCTTGGGCCATGATGGACCTCATGATCATTGTTTTTTTGGTTACAACCTCATCATCATTAAAAAAAGCTTTTTAAAATAATTCAACGCCATATCCTGAAGGTTTCTTGATCATTTATCCAATCACCCTCTTCATTTTGTGGGCTTGGATCTTGCGTTTCAAGATGTATTTTCATTTATGTTGTTGTATTCTTTCTTGTGTTCAAGACCTTGCAGATTACAGTTGCTGTTTATATAATATGTTCTTTGTTGACAAAAAAAATTAAAAATAAAAAATTCTTAATTAAACCTCTTGACCAAATCAATAGTTTATTAAAAGTGTAGGCTAAAATTTAAATTTTGATATTTTAATTGGATTTATACAAGATTCTCCTATGTCTGATCTCTATTTACAAGGTTATCCAAAAAGAAATAAGTCTGGAAAACATAATAACATTTCAAAAAGACACAACTTCAAGCCCAATAAATCTCCATGAATGATCTTCAATTTAATTATAGAAATCGTCACAAAATAATATTTAATCAATTAATTTTCATAAATTATAAAATGAATAATAAAATTATTACTCCCTTCGGTCCTAATTATAAGGGCCTTTTAAATAATTTTAGGAAAATCCTAAAAAAACTAATTATATTATTTTAAGATGTTCAAATTTGTCTTCTTTTTTTTTTTTCAAATTATGTTGTTTGACTTATGAACTAATATATGATGTAATAAAACACAATATATAATATGATTAAGTAATGTAATTAGTTTTCTTAGGATTTTTTTAGGATTCTCCACAAGGACTTTATAATTAGGATCGGAGGAACGATATTCTAAATAAGCTCAATTAGCCAAAATTTATTGCTATAAAAATAGTGAGGGTAAAGGGAAAATATTAAAAATACGATTTATCTATGGGTAATGGAAAGAACCCTTACATGGTAAAAGAGATATTAAACTCCGAATTATCACAGCATAAATCCATTGATGAGATGCAGGGCTATGTTTTAGCATTTTAACTCCAAAATGCTGTCATTTTAACAAAAATGTTGAACTTTAATCATTTTACATGACAGATCAACATTGCCAAGATATACTCCCACAATCGTTCATTTTTAAAGCCTAAATATATAATTAAATGATTACATTACATAAATCCACTAGTTTCAATGATTACATTACATAAATCCAATACTTTCTTTGTCTAACAAAAATAAAACATATTTGTATATAATTCAAAGATTACATTACATAAATCCCAACCGTTGAGCTGATGCACAATGTGTATGACTAATAAAGCTCATGTAGTAACCAGACACCAGAGATATCCATGGATACAAGCAGAATCCACTATTCTATATACTACCAATTATTACACTGTTAATGTTGATTGAAATTTCTACAAGGAAACCAGGCGCATGCGTTCCAAAAATCATCAATCCAGCAAAAAAGAAGTAAAACCCATGTGACATTTTACTCACTGCTGAATTCACCAAAACCAACTTTCATTGATAAAATATTTTACATCTCCAGGAAAAAAAAGGGAAAAAGAAAGCAGCGTCTCTTTATTATAACAAGCCTGTGCTTCCAAACGGATTGTTATTTTGTGGGTACGAAAGAGGATTCACGGGAAACGCTCTATATCCTGCATCACCGAAGGGATTGGCTGGATTCATCAACATATGTTGTTGTTGAGGCTGATAAGGTGAGTAAGGACCAAATGGATTCACTTGCGGTTGAGCCATGGCTGCCATTTGGACGGCCGGCGGTGGAGGGATATTACCTGATGAAGCAAATGGATCATGCACTTCAAATGGATTTGGGGCAGGCACTCCATACATCGCCTGCTGATTTGCTGATCTATAAGAAGCTTCATCGTATAAGCTGTTCAGAGTGAGCGTGTCTAATCCCCCCGCCTAACATTCATGAACACCGAAAAATATTAAAACTTTTGAACCCATGGAATGTATTATGATTGCCAAAAATCCAACTAATTCTCTTATATTTCTCAGCAAATGCATGCCTGTCAAAAGCATTATGCTCATAGAGCAAGAACACTGACCATGTCCGAATGCACATGACTTTGACACATTTACACAACTGATTCTTTAAAACCAGTCACCGAAGCAGCAAATTTCTTCATCCACATACCAGGTTCCCTCTACTTTAAAATCATTTAAGGAGTCAATTATCTATGTACGAAAATATAGAAACTAAAACCAGGAATCAATCTATGCACTGGTCCAGGTCCTTCAAAACCATTCCAGTCTAAAGAGTCAGTAAACCCAGCACATCAAAATAAAAATCAATTTAATGAAATGGTAGAATAATGAGAATGATATCGCATAAAATTGTTTCCTTGTGATATTGAGAATCATAACATAAATCAATTTCATGACACGTAAAGACATAAACACTTTTTTCTCCCTTTTACATAATGCAATTTATAAGCACATAAGCAGAATCTGAATTATTTGAGCTTATATGCAAACCAAGTAACCGTACTTTAAATTTAGAACTATGTTGGCACAATAATGTCCCACAAATGACACATGGCAAACTTACCAACGGCCTCTCATTGACTGAAGAAATATTGTTACTTGGAGTGGTGACGAGGGCAAGCTCCCACCCAGTAGGATCAAAATCTTTTGTTTGAGCAGCACTTGAATCAAAAGTTGATGCAGTTCCTATAAGCACAAAACACATCCATTAACTACTGAACAGCCAATATCAGAATTGTGAGGAGAAACCAAAACGCTAAAAAATTACCAGTTTCAGTGGGAACTATAGCTAGAGCTAGTGCATTTCTTTCCTCTATTAATGAAGCATCAGGTGCCGCATCACTCAAACCCTGCAACCATGACAGGAATGGGGCAAACTAGACAAATTCATAGCCAGATATAACCAGACTCTGAACAAAAAGCTTACCAGCAAATCTCCAGTTTCAAACTTGTTTTGAGGAGGAGGAGGAGGAGGAGGAGCAGGCTCAGAAACCGGGACAACATTACCAACAACTGGCTCTGATGGCTCCTGTTCTTCGACAGGTAATTCGCTGTCTTCTGCAGCTGAAGCTTCTTCTGGCCTGTATGTCAACTGAAGCTGTTGATAAAGAACAAAATATCAGTTGTACAAAAAAATTAGAAGATAAATAAGATTTACAATATTCAAGAAACATTTTCAGGAAAATTATGCACTAATGGCAACAAACTATGAGTCTATGATAATTACACTCTCCTTAAACTTATAAATTATGAACTAACCAATGGTTCACTTGGAACTGTAACCACTCGTGGTGCCTCCCTAATATACTCTTCCATGGTTGCAAGAAAGGATTGTGGAGGCTGCAAAAGGTTCGAGGTGCAAGCATAATGGGAATCATGTTAAGATTAAACAGAGAAAGCATGATAAATAAATAAAAACATGAAACCACTGCAAACACAAAGAAATACCTCTCTTAAGACAGGAAACTGAAAATTTCTAGCAAGTTCTAATCCTTTGCAGACCTCATAGAAATCTGAGAGACTGGCAGCCTACAACAACTTAGGGCTTTTAACATAAGGACCTTGAAGTTAAATTGCAAAAGCCTTGCTGGCTGCTTCAGAAAACACAATTGCAAAGCATTTGACAGAAATTACGAGCAAATAATCACCTGCTGACCAGCACGTTTATAGACATCAAAAGCTGTAATGGCCTCATGTCTAGGCATCTCAAAAAACTGCAAAGAAATCACAAAATTATTACTTAGAAATACAGCTCACAAGTGTTTTCTAAAAACTTGATCCTCAACACATGAATATGCCAGTTTACCTTATCAATAAGATTGATAATTCCATCATTAATAGCACAATAAATCTTAAAGCTCTCTTTCAATACCTGTATTGAAGGACCAGGTCAATAAGAGATAATATACATTCTTAAGAACTTGATATCCAAATGCCATCTAACAAAATTATGAATTATACACCGCCAATTACAAATAGAAATATTATCAGAAAAAAGAAATGAGACATTTACGACATCCCACTGGCCAAGAAGGCAATCGGTAGTTGCAATTCCAAATAATTTCTATAAAAGAGATCACATCCTTCTAAATTTTCAATTTCCAGCTCTGAATCATTAAACATTTAACCATTAAAACAGATTGTCCATGCAAAGGATACCCTTACCAAAGACAGGTATATTAGATGTACATAAACAAGACTTGTTATCACCATGGAAACTTCGATCCAACATGGATGATATTCCTATCCCTATCCCTCGTGGAAAAAATATCAGTCACAAGAAGTAATTGAGTAAATATTTTACTCTTGTTCCTTCCAAAGGTTGGCTTCTAAGGTTAAAAATTTATATTTAAATGGTTGAAATTGCTAAATGAGAAAAAATTTCAAGGTTTATAAAACAAAGAATTCAGAGAATAAACTGATAATCCTCATCCATAAATTCTCGGGCTATACAGAAAAACAGCTAATGCCAAAATATATTCATCTCAACCAAAATAAAATTCTAAACAAACTATGTCGTAAATTCTGAACAAACTATAAACAAAGAGGATCTTTAGATAAAACTAAAGGCATACCAAAGCCAACGCATATTGTATCACAAAATTGCTAACAGCAGCTCCTTCTGGCTGAAAAGTTGTAGCACACATTCACTCAGTACTATTGAGAAGATACTGAACACAAGAGCAATAAACTTCCAGAATAAAATTGAATTAAATCAATTCTAACCAATCTAATATGAAGAAGTACAGTGGTCAAAACAGCAACACAAATATAGAAAAATGAAGTTAATAATTAGACTATCAATATCCACAGGTCCAGCAGCATTACCCTGCAACCAACAAGTCGATAAAGCAGCTGCTGCAGAGCAGGCAACTGCACCAATAGCTCCTCACTGTTCAAATCCCTGGTTCTACTATACCCCTGCTAAAGCTTATCAGAAAAAAACCAGTGGAGTCACACAATGCTATATTCTTTTTTTAATTTGAAAAATGTGATAGAAATTCTAATAAATCTACACTACTCACTGCAAGTTTAAAAAAAATGTCACTCATCAACATCGGCAAATCAAATAGAAATCAAAGAAAGTTCAAAAAAAAAAAAAAAGAAAAAGAAAGAAAGAAAGAAAAAACGTGGTTATATGTTGGACCTAATCTTTCCTTGGAGAAATTATTCATTATACCTAGCGAGGTGCGTGCATAAACCCCATTTCCATCAATAGAAATCAACTTATCACTTAGAATAAAACTTGGATGTTTACATTTGAAGCATGTTTAGTACCACAATGAAAAGGGGAAGTGAGCATAGATCATTGAAAAGAGACACCAATATGTGATGCAATGTGATATCTTTGTCATTGTTGGCCAACAATGATATTATTATTGTCGATGTTGTTGTTGTCCTTCATATCACCTCTCTTTTACTCTTTCCATCATGCAACCGAGTATGCACTGAGATTTTCATCATTTTGAACAAGGTTTCAATGTTGCTTAAAACATTTGACAGAACTTTAAGTCCAGCTAGTAGGAAACAGCGCAATTCTAAGTATAAAAACTAAATAGTATCTGATATTTAAAACTCTGATACAGATCTGACAAGCTGAAAAACAAGCAAGATAATGCACAAGGGAGAATACAGTTATAGATAAGTGTAAGGAAAAAAATCACATTTTCTATTAGCCTTCCCTTTTCTCATATATCTATTCAGTTCTAATCAGTCAATATCATAGATTCCACAAACTTGAGGTTTGACTTGTTATCAGAAAAGAATATGACTACTTCATGAAATTACCTTCTCCTGTCCTTCGGCTGGCTTGGGTAGACGCTCTGCTTCAATATCATACTTTAGAACCCGAAAACATTCAAGTCTTTCTTCCAAAAACAAACCGTACGTACGAACCCAAGCAGAGCAATCCCAAGCTGCAAGCAATTCAAATCTTTGATTAAATCAAATAACAAACTCAATACAAAAATATTGGACCAATATCATCAGCATAAGGATAGAAGTAAAAACAATTAAATAAGTGATAAGTAATAACTGATTATAAGGTCATAAAATCAACCTATTGGGCTAGAATCATCCTTGAAATTAGAAAGTTGCAGAACTCGTCCTCTTATAGAGAAATTGAGAAGTTCTTCCCTAAAAGAAGGATCGCCCTCCCTCAATAACCTATGGATGACTGTCAAAGTTTTCAATGCCACCTGTGAACCAGAAAAGTGAAAGTCAAAGGTGGCAAGATAAAAACAAAATAAAAGCAATCACTTAATTCTCCAAGATGGATTTTTCTATTTCCACACCACCAAAATCATCAATTTTTCTCCAACAAGGGAGTGATGGAGAGCAGGAAGAGAATACTGGGGAAATTATTATAATGAGTAAATTACGGAATAAAGATAAATACATAAACATTCAAATATTTAATCATTATTTTGAAATTAATCATCCTTTTGTTAGTCTTCTCTTTATTTTTAATTATTATTAACAGCAATATATTGCATTCTATATATTGTCCTAATTAATTAGAATCTGGAGAGACTTTTGATTGGTTAGTAAAAAAAGTTATATTCGCTACTTAGCCGTCTCTTCATATTCCTGTTTCTCTCTCTGTCTCCCCTTTACTTCTGCATCTCCTTCATTCTCCACACAGCCCACTCCCGCTTTCCCAGATATTTCTATTAGATAATTCATCATTGCTGATAAATTATCATTATCTATGAGACATGAAACAGTGAGGCCTCATTTGTAGTTCAAAATTTCAAGTTTCTTTCAGCATAAGATATCATTGAGAATGTCATTAAAGCTACTTAATCATGAGACATGAAACAATGAGGCCTCATTTGTAGTTAAAAATTCCCAGTTTCCTTCAGCATAAGATATCATTGAGAATGTCACTAAAGCTATTCAATCACGTTTCATACAATATAAAGAAACGGCATTCATCACTATCATCATCTGAGAACAGCGTCTCTTTTAGATCTATGATGTCCATTCTTGACTTAGAAGGTCTAGATTTTTTTTTTTGTTTTTTGAAACTTTAATATTTCTCTTGTAAAAGGACGCAAAATATAAAGTCTCCTAACTGGGAACTTTAAGAAATGTTACAGATATTAAAAAAATGTATATCATATCAAGACAATCCAAATCTGTTAAAAAACAGTAGCACTGTACTGCTGGTTTACTATATCATAATGTTTTGCAGCAGCAAAGAATTTCCATTCCGTCTGCATCACTCAAAAATGCTATCCTGGTACAGGAGTTGTGAGAGAAGTAAATAGCCATCCATGCATCAGTTGATCAAGATGGATCATAATAGCTACTAATCAATACTCCTCAAATAAAATTTCTTCTTTCTTCAACGAAGAAATTGATAAATGCTAAGTGTCTTTAGTCACTCTCTTAAAAGGTGTGTCTTGATGGACCCCAAGGAAATGGAAACCTATAATGAGTTCTTTGTCTATATTTCTATCTCGGTTGGACAAGATATTCTTCCCTTATAAATATTAAGAAAAACTCCTTAGAAAATAGTAAGGGGGAAGAAAGAAAACGTGGTCTGAGTCTAAAATGTATAAGCAATCTTATTTCATCCTATTCAGCTTCCTTAAAATAACTGTCATGTCCTCCCTTTATGATGCTCAGCAAATGACTGCTTGAAGAGGACTGTTGAATTTTTATAGAAATTGGAGAGCCTTGTGAAACTATTTTCCTTATATTGAAACACGGAATGCTGAGGTCCAAACAATTAGGCAACTCTTCACTTGCAAGTCAAAAGGCATTAGATTCACATTCATTTAATAACTCTACACTCACACGTATAACCAGCAATACAGATGGACTGATACTAGGATAGATAAGAAGAAATAAAGCTACTATACACCCCGGTGTTCCTTTGCATCTCTTCTTTAATAAGATGGAATTTCAAAGGATCAGGACCACTGTGATAAATAAGAATTCTTGTCCAGAACATGTATAAAGACAGATAATTAAATATTCAAAGTAAACTGAATCGTAAATCTGTGAATGAATAGCCTTATAAATGAACAAGTACAATAGATCCAGTAAAACATGTCAATACCGTCCAATTTCGTGTCTTGGCCAATCGGCGAGAAAGTGCATGGATGCAGTATGCAACATCAGCTCGGGGTCGAATTGCAGTTGTGGCGAACAGAATTTCTACAAAAAAAAAAGAAGAAAAAAAACACAAATTTCTCATTCTTCACCAGTACAAGCAAAATCCCATAAGTTCAAGTTGGATCTACCAATATAAATCACTCACTTCTAAGATGTCTTTCTTTTGGGGGGCACTCGACGTGGTTCGTAGCTTTGACTATGGCCACATCCAATTCCTAACAATAGGAACCAATCAAACCATAGCCAAAAACAAAGAAAGATTGAAGATATGAAATCGAATCAACGAAAACTTTCTTGAGACACAATCTATATTTGCAATACGAAAAAGACCAAATTTAGTACCGCGTAATCGCTGTTTACATGGGCAAGACCGACTTTGGTGGAGTCTTTCAGGGCACCATAAGCTTTTCTCCAAGTCTGAAGCGTACCCATTTCCACACTTCCAGCGCTTGATCTCTCTCACACACACAGTGAGAGTGGTAGTCACCCGTTGATTTAGGCTCCCTTTCCCTCGCGCTCTCTCTCTCTCTCTCTCTCTCTCTCCCCCCCCTCTCTCTCCCCGCCTCTCTCAGCGGGTGACAAGGGATCAAAATTTGGAAGGACTCCAATTTGTCGGCTTCGTTAGATTTTCGGGGAAGATAGAGACAGGATGAACTGATCGATTGATCGATCGAACGAACAAACCCCAAAGAGGAACTGGGTATTGAAGAGATGGTAGCGTATGCTGGTACGTTGGCGTTAATTTCTTTTTCTTGGAAGAAGTTCGAAGTTCCAACTATCTTGTTGTCTTTTGGCGGTACGAACTTCGCTGTGCTTCATCATTTTTGTTTTTAAATTATATTTTTATACCTTTTTAGTTGTACGTTTTTTTTTTGCCAGAGTTTATAGTTATTAAAAATTATTCTTTAACTTATCTTTAAAATATAAACTAAAATAATTGACTTTTGCAGAATAGCTTTTGGAGAAGAATAGCTTTTTTAGAATAGATTTTTCACAATCTCTTTTATGAAAATCTAGGTTTTGATGAGTTTTTGGGTAAGAATAACTTTTACGGATTCTGAGGTAAGTATGTGAGAGGAGTTTTATCTCGATTTGCACAAACCTAGATTTCATAATTGAAAAGCAACAAAAATCTATTTTTGAAAATCATAGTTTCCAACCTCACTTTTTAGAAAATCATGGTTTCAAAATTTTTTAAGGTATTTGACAATTTTGGGTCAAACCATAGTTTCTAACTTCAAATTCCACCAAACAATGGTTTTTAACCTTAATCCAAAGAGGCCAGGCCCTAAGTAATTTAACAATAATTATAATTACATATTTTAAATAAAGTTTGGCCTATTCTCCTTCTTCGGATGCTTCGTTGTCATAATAAATTGTAGTAGTTACTTGATCTTTTCATTTTAGTTATGATTGTTTTATGCAAGTCATAAAATGACAAAATGTTCATTTCTTTCATTAATAACGGTCAACAGTTCCCTGTATGGTGTATAATGTATAGAATTCGAGGGTTGAATATAAGTTTTAGTAAATAATTGATATATTTTACTTGATCAAATGGGACCTACATTATGCATTAAAAAAAAGCAATGATCTGGCCAACAGTTGGCACCCCCCTTCTTTGTGAGATTCTTTCTTTCTTTCTCTTTTATTTAGGAAACGGTTGGGTGATGATGGCAACCAAAAAGGTCATATCATGTAAACTTAAAGTATTGCTTAAAATATATTAATAACAAGTAACAATAATTTGACAGAATTTTGACCAATTGATCGTTAAAATTTATATTCCTTGAATAAAACACTTGAAGAGATACTAGAAAATGGTACTACGTAAATAAGTGGTATACTAATTCCCACATTCTAATATTGATACACACTTTTAGTTTTTAACATTCAAAAACTTTCTACTTGTTCGTTATGAATATTCTTGACTCTTCATTCATGCATCATTAACTTCAATTCAAGGACTAACATCATGATGATGTTCGTTAGGAACAAACTTCCTCCAAAACCAGTGTGACTTCCACACATTGTTCATCTCTTCAATGGGGACACCCTTGGTCTCTGGGAGGAGAAAATCAATGGAAATGGTCATGATGACGACGAAGCATGCGAAGAAGAAGAAGAAGCCAAACTTCAAGTGGCAGAGCATGGTGAGGAAGACCTGGGCAATAGCAAAAGTGAACAACATGTTCACTGCAACATTAACAGCCTGACCTGCAGATCTAACCTCAAGAGAACA
>JBAGKO010000004.1:1118586-1133710 GCA_037177275.1 Acacia concinna | reverse complement strand
TGGAAGGCTTACGACCAAGGATTCTTGTGGTGCTTGAGGCAAAGAAAGAAGCCACCAATGCGGCGATATACAGAGAAGAAGTGAACAGAGTAAGAAGTTCGTTATCAAATTTGCAGTATGTGCTCTCATGGTTTATGCCCTTCATTTTCTTGTACACAGAGGGGAAGAATTTGACGAGAAAAGGTTCCATGGAAGTGACTCCACCAGTAATTCCTAGATCATAACCAAAGAGAAGACCTCCCATGGCAGCCACAAAGCACGTGAGTAATACAAAAACTGTGACTTTTCCTTCATGTTGTCTCACTCCAGTTTGATCAACAAAAGCTCCTCCTGCCATATCTTTGAAGTAATCAAGAGAACAGTTACTTTTTGCCTTTTGCTTTCTCTGTAATTGATTATGGATATTAGCTTTGCATGTACGTTATATATATAATTCTTAAAACGAAGACAATATAACAACATTTTTCCTTTTTTAAACGTAAAGGATAATCATAATATCCTGCCTAAGTGTTCTTTGTACGTGGAGTTGTTATTTAAAGATTGAAACTCTGGTCAAATATGTCTATGTCCTAGAAAAGACCACCGTTTTAAGGATGGTTGTTTCTTGATATTATCCAATTAAAAGTTTAAAACTGATACAACCGAATATTCAACTGTACTATCATAATAAAAATAACTTAAAATTTTCGGGTAAAAAAATTAAATACATAACGGTTTTATATGTGTATCACCTAAAAAAACAGATTGGCATGAAAGTATGAACAACTTTAAACACACAGTCCAAGTATGAACAACTTTAAACACACACGCCCTTAAAATTTTGGTTCAAGTTCTATCTAATTTTTAATTTATTTTAAATGTTAGTTTTCAAATCCTCAAACTAAAATCTCACCTACTTTTCATCAAGTCCTTCATATAAGATAAGTGTAGAGAGTTGATATTGTTGCTAAATATAAAATATAATGATCATGTTTGGAGTAAAACTAAATTAAATAAATATGTCTGGCATTAAGTGACCATATAACTGAAATTTTAACTTTAAAATTATATGGGAAATACAAACGATCAAGTAAATAAACTTAAACATATTCACAGGGATTTTTTTTGGGGGTTAAAAAACCGTTCCCACATCTTCATCACCATTTGGCACTCTTTCATTTTTTTTTCTTTTTTGGTCAATTGGCACTCTTTCATTGTTTTATTTTTTGCCGGGGGTCATTTTCATCCTTGTTCATATGATATATATCCTAATTGTCAAATTTTAAAAGGAGATCGAGTGTAATAAAGGGACTTGTTAAGAACTCAAAAACAAAATGACATTCTCCGTTAATTTTAAACTTCCATTGGGCAAGAATTACATACAACTAAATATAACTAGGGAGAATTATTTTTTTAAATGCCACAAGAACATAGACAACGTTTTTGTCCGGAGCCTAACTATTCTGAATATGATAAAAGTAATAACAAAGAGAGATGAGGCTTACTGCGTCCGTGGGCTGTGTTCAACAGTAGAGCTCACGCAATGGTTTAGATCGTCTAACTGGATTGATTGAACAGCAATGCAACAGAGCAGAAGAAATATAAAACAAAGAGGAGAGAGCGCATGAGATTTGGTTGCTCTGGAGTGAACTGCAATGCTTGATGGAGACGTTAATTTATATATTTTATGGAGTCTCTGAGAGCTTTAACTCTTGATTGATTTTGCAATCAAGACGATATCAATATGACAATAATGACTCTTGATTGATTTTGCAATCAAGACGATTCTCTTCCAAATTAGTATTTGGTTGACTAATGGGATTCTAACGACACTAATTTCTAATTTGTTCTCTTCCTTATTTGATTGGGATTTTTTAGAAATAAATGGTCATGCCATCAATAGCAAACTCAAACCCAAAAATAACCAATTTCATAGTTGAAGTTTCTATCTATAAATTAAATTATTTGAATGTTCTTAGTAAATTATTATTTAAAGGGTTAAGGTACTAAAGTAACTATAAATTATTGTGAAAAGTGACAAAATAATTATAAACTATATTTTAGAGGAAAAGTAATCATAAAATTTAAAAAATTGTGCAAAATCATTAAATGATTGTAGAGCCATTAACTTTTTGAGAAGGTTATTGTAACAGGTCAAGAGTTCGCTACAGTAATTTAACGGTTTTTTGCCATTGTCCAAAATGTATGGTTACTTTTATTTCAAAAAAATAGTTTATGGTTATTTTTGCATTTTTAGTAATAATTGATGGTTAGTTAAATACATTAACCCTTATTTAAATGTTAATTTTGAGTCAACATTATCATTTTCAAGTGTACAAACTTTTAAAAGATTCACACTAGGACTATAGAATTAGGTTTTGGACGAGAAAATGTTAAATAACTTGGAAAAATTATTTATTAGAAATCATTTTAAAAAATTACAAAACAAAATACATAAGTACATTATATATTTATTCTTTTGGACAAAGAGACAAATTTATAAAAGTGCACCTCACATTATAAACTATTTTTTTATATAAAAATATACATAAACTTTTCTTAAAAATAATCACTCTCGTCAACTTTAGAAAACATTTGTTTTATGGGGTTCTTAGTATGTGTGTGGGATACGAATAAGGGCCCAAAACGTCCCGTTTTAGCCCTTATCGGACGTTCCAAACTGAAAACAAAAAATTGGGGTCGCTGCGTCAGTCCATCCCGTCGTCCTCCATTGTCGCTGCCGCAGCCCATTCGTCGTTCTCGAAGCAGTTAAATCAGCTCTATCATCTCTCCCTGAGGACTTCCCGTTGGTCTCTGTTTGTTCTATACTTTTTCTTCTAATTTATTATTTTGATATATATTCAGATATGTAAAGCTTTTGCGAATGTGAATAATCTAATGCAATTCATGAAAGAAGTGTTCTTTTCAGTGGTTAATGCGGAATTTTACATGCTAACTAAGGTTGTATGAATTTCTTAAACGTGGTTACAGAAGATAGTTAGGAGACTCTTCGATAGGATGCTTAGTAAGAAGCTTTGCCGATGAATATTTCATGGCGAGCCTTAATGGATTATTAATATGCATTTCGCGTTCCTATAGAGTGGTTTCAATCGTTATCTCATTTTCCAATAAATTTCAAATAAAAGACATTTATTTGTCGCTCTCTTTGGATGCGTTATACTATTTTGGTTTGATTTAAGAAAGTGGGGATCTTAGAGGTTAAGTTCAGTTGATATGGCCATTTACGATTAAGCTCTTGCTTTGTTCTTAAACTTGATAAATTGGTCTTAAAATGCATGTAATTCCTGTTCTGTTCCTGAATGCTATTTTGTTCTGTTTTTTTGGCATGAAACTGAGTTGAGGCCGAAATGCTGAATGTATGTGAAGGCTTAGTATCTTGAAATGCTTTAATAATGCTACTTTGTATGCTTTACTTTAGACCAGAAATTAGCATCTTTGAGATGTACTAGGTTGTGATATGGGGATATGATTGAACAAATGGACAATACGACTAAAATGTCCGCATTGTTTTCCAATCGATTTTCTTAATGGGCATCAGGCAAGTGCTTTCTTAGTGCCCCTCAACTAAGATAAAGGAGATTCAAGGGCTTAGTGCCTTAAAGAAGCGCCTTTTGCCTTGGCTTTAATTACCTTGATTATATATTTGTGTTTATTCAAGTGTAGCTTATGTCATATGCCGTTTGATTTGTATTTGGCCATGGCATGGCTTTTATAACAATATGGAACATGAAAATAATCAAGTTGCCAAATGTTTCTATGTATTATATGCATCAAATGTGCATATTGATGATGGGTTTTAGGTATTGTGTGCATTTGTAGATCTGTTTTGGTAGTATTTGTAAATGTTACTTGGCATAGTCCCTTGAGTAATCGTGGGTGAAAAATTGATTTGGGCACTCTGATGTGTTCCTTGAAGAAAGATCCTTCTGTACAGACTTCTACATCTATGGATATTGACATTTGAAATGGTTATTTGACCATGTAGGTTCTTGTTTCCCAGCTGAACAGATTTTTGTGTAGGATTTGGTTCATGGTCATCAACAAATACATTGGTCTAACTGAACATAAACCAAATGTCATATAATCAATTGACCTTTCAAGTTTGAGTTGTATTAGCCACTATACATTGATTGGAATGTATCAGAGTGGATTTTGAACATTTTTAATGAAACATAATGATGATGACGGCAATGTTTTTATATGTTGAATGGCAGCAGATGCTGTTTCATATATATTTGGTCTGAAGTTTTTCATTGTTTTGATTATTCATGAATTTGCTCCTAGTAAATATCAGGCTAATTATATTTACTTTGAGTTGCTAATTGAAAGCTTTAAATTAGATCTTGTGTGCAGTAATGGGAACTGAAGATACAAAAGACCCCTTCAAAGGGGTGGATTGGAAAGCCGTTGGTGGTGAAATGCAACAGAATCCTAGTGCTCAGCCAGTTTTGAAGAAACGTCTCCCCAAAAAGGTTAGGGAAATCCCTGACTACTATTTCCTTCCTAGACGGTCTCTGCCTTCTGCTATCGCATTCTATGGTTCATGCATTGCTGGTGGTATTGCTGCTGGAATGCTTTTGGAGGTCTGGATCAACAAGAAAGTTAAAGGTACGTTTCCTTTCCTCTTCTCTAACAAGGTTCGGTACAGTTAACTTGATTGCATTTCGACCACAACAGATTAACTCTTGCCTCGTAAAAACATTTTTTGCTGCATGACATACCATAATAATCTGATGTTTGAATGTCCTTATTTGGATTAGATGAAATATGAGAGTCCAAAAACAGCAAGAGGCTGAGGGAACTGGCTCCTCTCCTTGACCCCATCATTGCCTAAAAATACACTGTTTTAGGTGTAAAAAGTTATGGTGGTTTAAATTTTATTTTTTTTATTTTTTGAAAAATAACATTTAGTGTCTTCAAGTATTTTTTTTTAGTAGCAACGAGTATCTTAAAATAATTTTGTGTGTTTAGTGATATAAAATATTTTTTCAGTAACACCAAGTTTCTTATAATAACTTTTTTCATTTATATGTATTGAGTGTCAGTGAAAAAATACTTTATGTGAACTTGCCTAATATTGGGTGCTATTCAAACATTTTTTTTTTTTACAGATTGTATAAAAAATTATTTTATAATACTTGGTTCTATTAAAAAAATACTTAAAGATACTGAATGTTTTTTAAAAAAAAAAACAAAAATGTTAAACTACCCTCACATTTTACATAAGAAACGGTGTAGTTTTGGGCAATGGAGGGGCTAAAGACAGGAAGAGCCAAGGAGAGGAGCCGGTTCAGAGGCTAAGTATTATTGTCTTAACATTCAAATTCCAGAGAGGCAGAAAATTCGAATGAGCATTCATTCTGCAATCCATGTCATACAATGGCAGCAGTAGATTTAGAATAGTTCTACTTATTTGCTTCAAAGTATTATATTTAAGAACGGGTGCGTATTATCTCCTGCTTCTGAACAGAATGAATAAATATGCTAGCTAGGATGTAATTTTACAAGATGTTAAAACTACAGGTAGTTTATTTCACTTTGTAAAGGTTGTATGCTTCCAGGAATAAATTCTTGAACACCTAAATTTCCATTTAAAATCTCATATAAAAGTGTCATCACTTGACCTCTTGGAGTTCCATACAATATCAATGGTGAAGTTTCACTTGTGATTTTGCTCTTGTTTGTTTGAAGTTGGAATTGAGGATTATTACTAAGTGTTTTGGTTTTGGCATTGCAGAAGATGGAGGCGTTATATGGGAGTTTGACAAGTAGACATGTTGTACCAGGCTTCTCAGATTTCGAAGTGTAGAGAATTAATACAGGCGTTTTTTTCAATACAACCAGATCGCATGTTCCAAAATCTGCATAATAAATATTTATCAGATTATTAGAACGAGCATTTATATCTTTGGAAAGTATTCTGATTTGCTTGCTTTTTTAGTTCGGACCAAGCACTGCATGTTACTGCCGTGTGTATGGCCAAAAGAAAAGAAAAGAAAATTACTGCATTCATATTTTCACGTTCTAATTCGTTGTTTTAATTTAAATCACGCAAGTGAATTTTAAATCCTAATGGAATCATTTCTTAAAATTTTGAAGTAAAAGATCTCAATATCCTATTACTTTTCTCTGTGGTAAGATTTAAATAATTTTTTCATCAACTTGATGGAACAAAAACAACAGAATGTTTTTTTGCATCTTCGAAAGACTCCAAACTCAACAATGTTTAGCAAGTATGTAATAAGCTAAACTAGTATGTACTAAACACTATTTTTCCTGATCTTTTACTCAATGTTTGAATGGAGATAAAATTAGGAATGAAGAAAAGTAGAACAGATACTCAATGTTTGAATGGAGATAAAATTAGGAATGAAGAAAAGTAGAACAGAAAACTTATAAAAATAATAAATTTCTTTATTATTTATAGAAGTTTTCAATCATCATATTCATTTTCTTCTCCTTTCCCTGTCTAAACATAACATTAAGCATAATATTACTAAGCAAAAGTTGTATTAACTCCAAAGCAAAATATAAGGGACCATACGAGGAAGACTACAATTAAGAGAACGGGCGAAGCAAACATACAAGAACAGAAACCAGAGAATAAGGATAACTCGCGCTTAAATAGTAACAATCGTACAACTGTAAAGGGGAAAAACAGAACAAGAATAGAGTAAGGCAAACAAGATAACAGACAGGGCTGACAAGAGATGGCAGTGCAACATTTACTGAACATTCTTCTCGATAGGGTCATAAAAAATTCACTTGATTCAACTAAAACTCGCTTCAGAATACAAAATTTACTCATTTATAGTGCCAGCTCTGAGAATGCTAAAAGCTTAACTTAGGAGACTCAGAAAAAGGTACAATAAATTTAAATGAAATACTAAACGGTCAAACTATGAAAGAAAGTAAAACCCTGCCACCTGAGGCCACACAGGTGATTGTTAAGCAGAAATTTAAATTAAAAACTAAGAAGTTGGAAATTTCGATCTTCCTATATTCAAGAGGGAAGTAAGCGCGCCGAAGATGTGCTGGCCCATATTCTCAATCAACTTAGTGTACAACATCCCACCATGCACTTCTCTTTGAAGCAATTGCACTACTTTACCCATTGAGATAGGGATACGTGCAGGGAAGAAAATCCCGGTGTGGTGCAATTAGCTGCTGCTGTATTGTAGGATAATTTATCAAAAGCCGGTGTGGGAGCTGAAAGTTTCTGAGAGTTTCTTCAAATCCCAAGTCTCCACATTGGGGGATAGGAAAAAAGCACCCACAGCCACAGCAATAACTGTGAAGGTCATGCATGTCTTGGACCCATGGCTTCGAGATACTCTTCCTAACGTTACCTTGCAATATTTATCTGCATCCTTGAAGAGTGATTGTTGAGGAGCATCTGTCCCAGAAGCCAAAGCCTTCTCATTCTGTGGCCAAAGAGTTTTACATATGAATTTCAGTTATGCTGCTACTTTTATGCATACCGACAATCAAAATCATAAAAGTGGAACAGTTTGTCTATCAGAGTGATTCTCAATGCTAACAAATTGGAAGTATATCAAGCTGATAGAGGAATGAGATGCTACCTTTTGCTTGAAACTCTTTAGAGTCTCCCTTAGTGGTTCATGAGGAGACAATTTTGCAGACTGTTCCTTCCAATCGTTAGAGAGAATTTTCAGAACAGAAATGCTCGCTTCTAGGTTCTCCTCATAAGCCTT
Source organism: Acacia concinna (assembly GCA_037177275.1). NCBI lineage: Eukaryota > Viridiplantae > Streptophyta > Magnoliopsida > Fabales > Fabaceae > Acacia > Acacia concinna. The sequence goes on along the minus strand of JBAGKO010000004.1, from coordinate 1,125,995 downwards.
TTCCTGTTCATAACCAGTTAAGAATAAAATTCAATTACTAAAATCTAAATTCATGATTACAAAAAAAGGAAAAAACAAAGAAAGCGTGAGTGCACAGAATGACAGAATAGCTCACCCATTGCTTGTAGCATTCGGAGCTTTGGCTTAAGCACCAAATGACAATATTTGATGCCTCCTTTGATAACTCAGGATTTCCTGAAAAACATAACCATGTTCAAGATCACCTCTTCAACAAATTTATTTGCTTCATATAAAACAAAAAAAGAAAACACAATAAAGCCAAAAAGATCAGGTATACATACTTTCCCCTGCTGCTTTGAGGGCAAAATTGAATATCTGTTGGGAAGTTTGCTTCATTGCTTTACTTCCATGAGAACCGGCAAGAGCCACCTCTTTCAGAGTGGAATATACGGCCTCAAATCTTTCAGTAGCCTGCATAAAACCAATCATATTGAAATTGGATCTTAACGGTTTTAAGCAATGATACATATAACAGTTGACATTAGCAAAACCAACTGAAAATCTACCTTTACTCTAGCTGAAGATACAGGGAAAGTAACTCGCATCAATATTTCAAATGAAGATGGTGGAATTAACCGTTCTCCTTTCCTTACAGCACCATTTACTAAAATAGACCGAGCTTTTGGGGCAGACAAAAGCCTACCATCAAATCAAATTAGAGAAACATTACAGAGGTGATGATAAAAACTATTGCAACAAAGGATTGAAAGGGAAACATGTGGTTTTACATACTTTTCCACCAGCTGCAAAATCAAGTCTCTGGATAGTGGGTTACCACTTTTGCTTGTCACTATGGGAAGAAGATTGCGAGCCCAAGCATATAAACTAACTGTGAGATCCCCAACTGAGGCCTACACAAAATGCCTCATTAATCAGCATGGCAATGGAAGGGAAAATAAAAAAGCAACAATGTTATTAAAGAGAAAAGATTATTCAACATATTTATCCCATATATTCCATAAGATCCCATTTTGACATCCATCATTTACCTGAGCTATCATCCAAACAATCACATGAAGTTTATCTTGCCCTTGATACTTCACATTTTCCCTCAATGTGGGTAAGAGAGAGACTAGTACATCAGGCTTCCGTCGCAATACCATGCCTAAAACAACAAACATTGCAACCTGCAAGTCATGTCAATTCAATGTCAGTTGATTGGGAGAAGATGGGGTACAAAAAGGAAAACCATATTTACATTGAGAATTCTACAACTGATCAGACAAAGATAGAATTTGAATATAATTTAGGTAACAGAAGGGAACCATCTTCACAGAAACAAAAATTCACAGAACCAATATGGTCCAAGGATAAGGTGTGCAAACTGGGAAGGACAAACAATCATCAAAAGCATATTCAACTTGCTGCTGTCCTTAGTTGTTACTACTCAGTGCAGAATTTATGATCAAGTTAGAAAATTAGAAGAAAATACAACTTTCAAATTTTGCCAGCCCAATGAACTAATATGTCGACTTCCCAAGGTAAAACCCCGAACTGGATGCTCCAATCATGGTTATTCATTAATTCAAGTTATGTTCAAAGTTCATGTCTGGAAAACCTATCGACAAGCATGCTAAACCCAAAAACTTGATTAAAATCACGAGTTTTTAAGTTTATGCAACAAGCAATATCTGATATTTATTAAGCGCACTCTTGTTTCATTATTCTATCTCAGTCAATAGATGAAGAAAAATGAAGTCTGAAATGCTTTGCTCTGAAAACACCAGTAATACTTTAGAGTCCCTCATCAATTCCCACACCAAAAACCTCAACCAGCCACTTACACCTTCACACTCTTCGACCCAGTCACACATTCAAAGAGCTCTGTTGAATTTTCACATTTATATTGTAATGTTATGGCTAAATTACATATGAATGATGCTTTTATAGTGTAGAAAAGAATATTGTTCTTTGTTACTTGACATATAATTTGTACATATTCTGTTGTCTATTACATATTTTGTTTAACTTTCCTCCACCTTAAGATGCATGTTAAAACGGAAAAGTTAGTATCAAATGACCTGAGATTTTGAGGTGGATTGTTGTGAACCCTTTTTGGAGCCCTTGACTACTGCTTGCTGGCCAGCTATATCAGCAAGAATGCTATCCAAAGACCACAGCACAAAGAAACTCAGTGCTTCAGGAGAACGTTGATTGATCCAGTCAACTGATGTCTTGTATACCGCATCAGAAATATGAGAGAGAGGAATCTAGCAAAAAATACATTTACTGATTAAGCTACTAGGAGAAAAATCAGATAACACAACAGAAACCAAATTCTGATAACAAATATAACAGAAGATCTTGTAATTATATATATATAACAGAGGAACTAAATGCTGAAGACAATGATCAGATATTCTTGGAACATCATTCCTTGCCATAAGACCAAGAGAAGTTAAGCCTACGTATCTAAGTATGAGCAGAAACAGCTCCTTTGAAAGCCTGCAGATGGTCCACGCTCCCCGTTACAGATGAAAAATTACATATGAAATTGCATGCATGAAACATGTGCCATCAAGTTTTATTTTTCTGGGGCCTTCTAATGCCAAGTTTTCACTAAATTGCATCTAAATATTGAAACTTTCCCGGATTCTGTATCACAATTAGTATAACGAGGAAAAAACAGAATGCATAACTCACATCAACTATCTTAGCCACCGTCGATTCCCTGAACAACTTCATCCAAGGAAATTGAGAGGAGCTCACTGAAGAAAATGCACGTCCAAAATAATCGGCAAATCGCATCATCTGTATGTTCTGCTGCTTGTCGTAGGATGCCTATTGATAAAAACAAAAATAAAATCAGACAACATGCATTTCCTCTATAAACAAACAGATCAAACCCAAACAAAATCATAATCACGCGAAGTTCAAATCCCAGCTACCAATTAAGAAGCTCACCGATATATCAACCAGAAAAGCCGCCAGATCAGCTGCGTCGATCTTTGCAGCCGCTTCTGCCACAGTAACCTTTGGCTTTTTCACCTTCTTCGGTTTCACCTTCTTCCCACCCTCCACTTTTCCATTCTCATCCGAATTCCCCGCACCATCATTATCGCCGTCGTCATCCCCATCATCAAAATCAGACCGTTGCTTCGATCTGATCGGCACATCAGTAAAGTCAGCATTCGCCGCTCTCTGTGCTTCGACAATTCGCCGACGGCGGTCCTCCGACTGCTCTTCGATCGACCGGAAAACGTTGACGGCGCCACCGGTCAAGGTACCATTGGAATTCGCCGGGGGATGAGAGTTATTGTTGTTGTTGTTGGGTTTGGTCTTCTTGTGTCGCTTCGCATAGGTGACCTTCTGCCATCCATGGTCGCTGTTGTTGACGCTGTGACCAGCAGAATGGACGCCATTTGCTTCATTAGGGCCTGATTCGAAAGATGCATGATTGTCTGCCATTGTCGAGAGCAGGAAAAAGAAAAAATTCAAGCTTGGTCTCTTTCACTCTATTTCAAGCAGGAATTGCTTTGGAAAAAAACGAGAAAACCAGAAAGCAAGAGGAGAAGAAAACGAAGGAAGTTGAAAAGGAAAATTTATTGCGTTGACTTCATGTAATTGACCTTCATTTTAGCATTGAATTACGTTAATGCCACAGTAGGATCACAAAGAGGGATAGCACGTGTTCCAGCTAATAGGGCCTCAACGCGTGTCAACAACTCAGCAGTACAGTCAAAACACGATGGTTGATTTCCAATGCCCATACTTTTTTGCCCATTTGGTTGGAGTCCGTGGGATGTAATCCCAATATAGTAATAAATATTGGGAAAATTTTAATTTAACACCTTCTAAAATTTTAAAATTTAAAAAGGTTTGTTAGCATTTTATAAAGATATTAGGTACTATGAAATAAATTGAGTTTTTTAAATTAACTGATGTGAACAGCGATCAACCCGAACATATGAATTTCATTATGAATCTTGTGAATCCCATTACGAATCTGGTATTTTTGCTATTGTTCACATCAATGGCAAATATCTCTCTCTCATATGTTACCGTACGTCAGCAGGTGTCAGTGTCAGTATTTCTACTACTGTTCACATCAGCCAATTTAAAAAATTTAATTTAGTCCATAGTATCTTAGTGTCTTATTGAAATGTTAACAGACCTTTTTGAATTTTGAAATTTTAGAAGGTTAATTAGAATTTTCCTTATAATATATCGATAATGGTGTTTGGTTGGATTTAAATTAGATTACAAAATATAGTTAAGAGTGATTAATGAGGACACATGTATCTTATAATCAAGTGAAAAAGATATTATTGTCATTATAATTTCTTAATTTGATCAAAATGCACAACCATAAATGCTTTAAAATATTAAATAATTACTACTATTAAATATTAAAATGATTAATTATTTATATAATTTTTATTAAAAAATATTTCCCCAATAAAAAATTTTAAAAATATATTCTACCATTAAATATATTATGATATCCCATTAAATAATATTCTCACTATTAAATACTAAAAAATTACCATAAACCCGAATTGTATCCGGCATAATATTTTCACCATTAAATATTTAAAAATTATTATGAACTTGACGTATACACCGCACAAATTGAAAAAGTTATCGTAAACCTAAAGTGTATGTTGTGTGTGTGTGTCTGGATAATTTTGTCTATAACTAATATTATTCTCATATTTTCTCATATTAGATGTAATTCAACTAAATATTTATATGTATATGCATCATCTTTCCTTAATGACAAACCAAACAAATTTATGGAATCATCATTATATTACATTACATTTGATTCTATGAACAAAACGAACACTAATATTCCATTGGAAATAGGTTTGGCCCCTATCAAACTACCTACGGTCTGACCTTAATAGGGTATAGTCTAGCCTGTTTAATAAAGAACCTAGGTTAAAGCTTATTTAAAGGCTTAGATATATAAACATGTTAGATATATTTTATGAAAGCATGGCCGGTTTACACATTAAAAATATAAATTTATTTATATTCCATAGGGTTAATCCGTTCAAGTGCTTAAATAGTTATGAAGTTTTCTCAAAAATGTAAAAGTAACCATGAACTATTTTTTAGTGCAAAAGTAACCATGAACTTTAGAAAACAGTATAAAACTGTTAAAGTACTGTTCAAAACCGTCAATGTAACATCATAATATTTTTAATTCCCTAGATAAGGAATTTAGGATGAGTAAAGGGCCATAATCAATAAAGAAAAAATTCTAAATATTTCATGAGGCTTTCATAAGAATTTCATAATTTTTTCGTCTTCTATAACTTCCAAAATGAAATTTTCTTCGAAAATTACTTATATCGGTGATAAATTATTTCAGTAAATTTTTGCTGCTTTCTATGTACCTCCTCCTGTTCTTTCTCTGGACCTCCTCTACTGATTATGACCCTTTACTCATTCTGAATTCCTTATCTAAGGAGTTAAAAATATCAAGATGTTATAGTTAACGGTTTTGAACAATACTTCAACAATTTTGCGCCCTTTTATAAAATTTATAGTTACTTTTACACCAAAAAATAGTTTATGGTTACTTTTACACTTTTGAGAAAACTTCATAGTTATTTAAGCACCTTAACCCTATTATATATTTGTGTGTTATAGTTATATTTTTATTTTTTATTTTAATTTTAAAATTCAATTATTAAATTACCAAGTTCTCTATAATTTAAAATTCAAATAGTAGCTTTTAAAATTAATTTTTTAATTTATTAAACTATAGGAACTAAATTTTATTTAAATGATATTGTAGACTTTAAATTATAGGCTTTTAAGCCTATTTAGAGCCTTTAAGGCATAATTTTTTTAAGCCTAATTTAAGGCTTATATTATAAGTAAACTTTTAAAGTCAAACTAGGCTTTTTGAAGGGTCAAGCTTGAGCCTAAAAAAAAAGCTTATATATAGGCCTGGGCTCAGGCTTTAGACCTTAATTACATACTCAGGCCTATTTAACTAAAATCTGACCTAATCTGACATACTTTCACCCCTAATTTCATCCAATCCTAAATATTTATGTACATAATCTTTCTCCAAAATAATTTGTCTCACTTATAAGTTAATATATAATTTATACATATACCCAAGTATTTATCCCTTCATTCTTTTCTTGTACATACTTTCTATTTCTTTAAATTATATAAATACCTTTAGAAAATAGAAAATAAATTATATAAGCTGCTTTTGATGTCCTTAAAAAAAATCAAAATAACATAAATAGAATATAAAACTTTTGGGAAATCCCATTCAAAGACTTTTGAAATATTCAAATCCTAATTAGGCTTCTAAATTTAACATATTATAAATCAAGTCATATAACACAAATAAGGATTTATAAATTTATTCAATTTACCTTTATGCCATTGAGTTATTAAAAAGAAAATGCTGAAACACTAGGATCTTCTTTTGATACGAATGAAATCTTAGAATTGAGAGAAAAGAAACATAAGCAAGCTAAGTGATTCCACTATCAGCTAACAGACAATAGATTTGCAAGACAGAATCCTGAGACCCTTTCCGTCAAACCAAATTTTGCAATTCCTAGATAAGATTAGTGTTATCATGCAGGTCGAAATTCATAGGGTTACCGAATCCAATTACCTCCAATTAAGCAACAGTTTCACATTCTGAAAGCCTCCATCCCAAACCCCGACGAAGACCAATGATACAACTCTATAACCTGGCCACCAAGTTGTCGCCGTTTTCAATTCAACTCATGAACAACTCCAAGATCAATGCATTACCCAAATGAACCACTCCTCCAAAATGGGTCTCTAGAATGCTATTCCTTGAAAGTCTCTTCCTCTTGCGAGTTATTGAAGCCAGGTGACAAATTTTGAAAGCACCTACCTAGTGAAGCTAAATCCTGAGAATTCCTAGACTTATTATTTGGGAGTTTGCTTTTAGATGGTGATTGGGACTACCTTGATTGTATTGTAACTCGAGTTGGGAATGATAATGTTGGTGTTGTTCCAAAATCAATAGTCCTTAATAAATTAGAGATCCCAATAGAACTCGAAGAAGATAAGAGTGGAATAGAGAATGAGAGGAAGATTAAAAAATAAGATAGAAGATAACAAATGGGTCAAACTCACCCAATCCTGAAATTATGAATTGGGTTATTTGACCTGATTTATAATATGTTAAATTTAGAAACCAAATTTAGGATTTGTATATTTTAAAAGACTTTTAATGGAATTTTCCCTAAAACTTATTTTCTTATTGAGATATTTGAATAAGGATATTTTTTTAATTATGATTTCATCGGTTTATTTTTTGGGTGTGTTTGGATTAAAGATTGCAACCAGTACTTTTAGAAAAGTAAGATTGAGTTAAAGTAAGATTGGGTAATTTGATTTGTGTTTGGAATAAAGATTGTAGAAGTTACTTATGC
>JBAGKO010000004.1:997214-1008439 GCA_037177275.1 Acacia concinna | reverse complement strand
ATCAAAATTAATATTTAATAATCAAAGAAAAAATAAAATTTACATTCTCCTACTTTAATGTAAAATTAAACAATAAATGAAAAAATATATAAAATTTTTCGTACCAGTTGTTAGCAAAGGCTTCACAAATTTAATGTATCATGGACCGCGTAAAACACTCTTAGAGAGTATTTCGAAGAGACTCACTAGTAGCACTCGTGCTTACTTCGATGGCTAGTGTGAAGAGTAGGAGAAAGATAGGCGCCAGCACAGAGGGGTGAGGGAGGGATGCTGTGAAATATTGAAGTGAAGACAAGAGTGTTTAAGAAGGGAGGTCGCCACTGTAAAAGGAGAGAAAGAGTTTAGATTTCAGACTGTTGAAGACGAACAATAATTGAGAAGATATTGAAAATAATTGAGAAGACCAACATTGAGAGGAAAATAGTGGCGGGAATAAAAAAATTGTGTCCATTATTTCTTAAAAAAGACGCCAAATAATCCCTTCGGAGTGTCAGACATTGTAGACTTTGTGAAGGTGTAGAAGCTCTACGGGGTAGGGGTCTTTGTGCGTCTGTTTTGTGGAGAAAAGATGCATGTTATGCGTCTGTACCATTATAATAGACGCATGTGCCCCCAAATGTGTTTGCTAAGAAACAAATGAGGCAATGACTGCATGTTTAACTTCTAACTTTTGGTTTTTTAAAAACAAACGTCTTGTACAGACATCATACCTCCTTTTTGTAGTAGTGAATCGACGGTAGTAACTGGTGAGTCCCAAAAAACCACATAATGCCTTAAGAGAAATGGGTCTGGGCCAATGAGCCATTGCCATAACTTTCCTAGGATGGATTGAAGAAAAATCTCAGCATCTTGTTCTTCTTCCTCCATTTTTGGTTCCACTACTGTCTTTCCTTCTTCCTCCACTTCCAACAGCGACAAAGAACTAGCACAACGATGTCCTGGATGGCAATTTTCACCATAGCAGAATCACAAACCCTTTTCTCTCTGTTGTTGATATTCTAAAGAGGAAGTTAGTAAATATGGTTTGGTCCCTGAGGTTGATGCTACTGAATTCTTGTAATTGCTATGAGATGTTATGATGCTCTTGTTGTCACGTGCTGAGTAGCTAGGTTTGGTAGTCATGCTGTAAGGGTTAGTTTTGGGCCCATTTATTGATTTCAGTTTAGTCTCATACTCCAGTGCTAGGCTGATGGCTCGATATACAGATCTGGGCTTGTGAATTGGCACATCTGCTCTCAGTTCTTCCTTCAGACCATTAAGGAAAACTTCCAATAGACAATAGTCTGGCCAATTTGACACCCTTGAGGAACGCTTGGTAAATTCTGCTCGATAATCTGAAACAGATCCTATTTGTCACACACTACAAAGAAATTCATTTGGATTTTGGTACTCTGGAGGTCCATAGTGTTTCTGTAACGCCTTCACCAATTCTCCCCAATATAGCACTGTTCGTTCAATATTCATCCAAGCAAAGAGATCCAGGGCGTCGCCCTCTAGGTACATTGCAGCTACCTCCACCTTTAGGTCCTCCGGGGTTTCATAATATCTAAAATATGTTTCAGCCTTCAAGATCCATCCCCTTGGATCCCCACCACTAAACTTTGGGAATTCCAACTTAGTGAAGGGTATGTGGTTCCGTACGGAGGAGTGTGTTTAATCATCACTGTCAACATCCTAGTGAGAGCGTTGCTTTGCCTGGCTGTCTCGGAAAGAACAAGCTTACAAAGTTGTGATCTTGTCGTTCAGGACATCAAGAGTGGCTAACCGGGCTGCAATCGCTGCTAATGGGTCTGTAGCAATAGCAACAGGATTTTCCTCTAGGTTACCGTGAGAAGAATGCGTGGGATTTGCTTCTAGGTTACCTTGAGAAGAACGCGTGTTAACCATGGCTGGATCGATGTGGGCTTTGATGCCAATTTGTTAGGATACTGATATTATCTCTGGATATTTAATCTAGGATAGTGTGAAATCTGTTAAGAGAATATCTTAACACTGTAGGAGCCCAAGGTAAATCTCCTCCCAATGTCCAATATACTCTCTGAAAATATTCCCTGTTTTATTCATAAGGCTCAAAGCCTATTTAAAGAAATCAGATACAAAGAGAATGACGTAACAGAAATACAAAAACAACTAACAACCCCTAGAAAATAGCAACAGACTACCTAATGGCCGATGAGCTAGGTCTAGCCGATTATTTCTTGACAAAAGTAGTAATTAAAATGCTTAATAATAATAAAATGGTTAAGTTAATATTTAATAAAAATATCTACTCTCTTCTAGCACGTTTTCCCTTCCTTGAATAGGTCAAACGGTAGCTATCAAAACTTGACTTGTCTATTAATAAAGAGGGCAGCCTTGTGGACAAAGCAGATTCACTAGATGTGCGCAGCCTTATCCCACAATTGGAAAGGTAGTTTCTAGAGTTTGAACCCCGTGACCTAGGATCAAACAGCAGTAACTTTATCATTGCTCTGAAGTTCAACCTCTAACTCTGACTTGTACGTCTATTAATGCTTCAAATTCTGTAGCCTTTCATTAGAATATATGTATATAAAGGTCTTAGGTTCTTTTGAAGTCAATTGAATTAGTTTTGTGTGTGAGAGAGAGAGAGTGTGTGTGTTTTGAAGTTACCATGGACGTAATGCCAGGTGATAACATAACCGACCTTGCCCCAACTTCCTACGACAATAGCAAGTTTAATTCTACCAGAAGAAGCATTGGGAATATGGTGAGGCTTGCTGCTGAACATTTCATGAAACTTATTGCATGACCACTACCACCACATTGGTGTCAACTACGACCTTCATTTATAAATATATTTTTTATGATATTCATACACACTGAACATACCTAATACTAAATAATATGACCAAAGTTATTTTTATATTTAATAAAAATAAAACAAAAAAAGCAAATAATATTCACACTTAAGATAAAGAACGACGTTGTTATAAATTAAAGTATTGAGTTATCGATGAATCTAATGATTTAATATTTATAATATATGGATATTCGCCTCCAACTTGCGTAATTAGACACCAACATATATATTTATGTTCCAAATGTACAAAGTCTAATATACACATCAACATATGCCCTTAATTAGGCTCAAAATGAAACCAGACGATTTACGTGCTAAGATCTATATTCACTGGGATCGGGAATGTCTTGTTCAGTAGACAATACATGAAGTAATATATATGTGAAGTGCCCACACAGAGAGTTAAAGGTACACTAGCAAGCATAACAATAGGAAGAAAAGCCCATGAACGTAATGAGTTATGTTCTAACATGATGATTATTGTTGTGGAAAAGGCTACCAACATTGTTGCAATTGAGAGAAACAGTGCAGAAAGGCCTATGATCAATTTTGTAGGTAAGGAGTAAAGGAAGTCTTCTTCTCCATAGCATGACGTAAGGATTCCTAAAAATGTGAGCACAGAAGTAGTACAAGCAAACACGGACAATGCATCTGAAATCAAGAAAACCTTGAACAACTTTTCCTTCAAGAACATTGGGTACCCAGATGTTTGATCGTTTCCACCTGGAACACTAAAAGCTACGGCGAACATGATGGTGCCTAATAGAGCACCAACGACTGAGCAAGAAGATGTAGTATCTTTCATCCATTTCTCTCCTTCATTCCTTAGTTCTTTGTGGTTATTTTTGAAATAGTCCAGAAGAGTCAACCCTTCTTTCTTTAGACGAAGCACAATTCCAGGAATCACCACACTCTCTACTGCCTATATTTAAAAAATTATAAAAAAGTACAATATTAGTGCTGACAGATAATTTTATTCTAAAATATTCGTACCATCTTGGCTAATGCAATTATTCCCTCATTTACTGTTGAATTTAATCCCTCATCTGCTAACCATTAAGTCCAAATAGGTGAGAACTGCATAATTTTATGATTTTCACAAACACATGTAAGAATTTTAAAAAATAAAATATAAGTGCTGACAAATAATTTAATCCCACATCTGCTAACCATGAAGTCCAACTAGGTGAGACCTGCATAATTTAATGATTTTCACTTATATATTAATCTCCCTATAAACACAAACACACATGAAGGCATTTAACTTCACTTCTAACCTTGAACCACTGCCATTCCCTCTGCATTTGCAAAGCAGCGCCAGGGATACGGTTAAGTTGGGAAGCAGGAGCCAACTTGGCTGCCGTGTGCAGCAAGTTATTGTTATTCTCAATGAACATTGCTGCTACCACATACCTAAAGCGAAACCCATGGAGGAGGTTGAAAATCTCAGCTTGACGATATTCAACAGCATTAAAGAAAGCATGCCTCCTTTGTTGAGAAAAAGTGACCGCTGAGATTAATTCTGGGTTTGCTGTTGATACCTTGAAAAAGAACTCAACATTGCCTACTTTAGCTGCCGTCAACAGTGCTTTTGCAATCATAATCTTTTTAGCTTCACTCAAAAATGTTAGATTCTTACAAGCTAGGTTTAGAATTCCGCCTGCTTGTGTATGTTGCAACTTTAGCTTATGTATTTCCTTCATTCCTGGACAATTGGTAACTCAAATATATCTTAATGTTAGTTCAGTTTAATCATGATACCAAAAATCTTAAAAGTAACTCCTTCAAATTTGGGGAAATTTTGAGAAAACATACCGCATAAGTTATAAATGAGGGAGATGAGCCATTGTAGTGGATTTAGTCCTATTGAAATGGATTGTTAGCCAGACCATTCAAAAGGATAACTATAATTGTCAAACTCATGAGTTTTAGTAAATTTGTGATAAGAAAACTCGGATAGTAAACTTGAGTCATAAACTCAAGATTTTACTTTTACTGATAAATATGTGTTAAAAGCATATGATAAAACAATAAAATATAAAAATGACAATAATTTAATTTAAATATATTTAAAATATGAACAACTGAAATTAAATCCATCAACACTTATAAATTATCATAATTAATTATGAAATTTATATAAAGTTTATAAATAAAGTTATTGAACATGATCAAAACAATACAAATTGAAGAGTGAATTGTCAAAACTTTGTAAGATAAAAATATAAACAAGGTAAACATGGTATACAAACTTATGAGTTTAACCGAGTTTATGGCTAACATAAGTTTAAATAAATCTCACTCATTTTGATGAGTTAGAAACATAAAATCGATAAACTCAGATATTTAACTTGTAAGTTTGACAACAATAAGGATAACACACATATTGATGGAAAATGGAAATAGGAAGGAAAAGTCATTAAATGGAGATTCTAGATTTGAAAACTATTGAATAGAGATTTGAAGTTTAAAAAGAAGATTAATAAATATTTTGCTTTATTGTTATCTTTATCATTAATTGTTATTTGCATTTAATTTTATGATTTCTAGAATGTTTTCTTTTAATTCCTAGGGTTAGAGTTGGGGCTATGTATAGCTCTCAACAATCCCATTTTGTAGACATCTTATGAATTTGAATGAAAGATCATTGAGTTCTTTTCTAAATCTCTCTTCCCTTCCCTCTCTATTAGTTTTCCCTCTCTATTAGTTTAATTTCTCTCCCCCTTTCTTGCTGTCCTCCCTCCTCTTATCCCTCTCTTCTCTCTGTGTCTTTCTATTCTCTATCCTCTCTGTCTGTCTCTCTCTCTCTCTTCCCCATTCTACATCACATATGTATATGCGTACGTAGGTCTATCTTGCCTTGCATCACAGTTGGGTTCAACTTAAATGCAAACATTTAGCATTTTATATATAAATTTAGGTTAGCACTATGATTAACAATTAGGTTCATGAATGATAACTAAAATAAAGTTTTCTATATATATCTTAATGTGCGTGTGTGTGTGTTATGTTAGATATGAAATAAGATTTGATCTCTCATCTTCAAATGAACTGATAAAGGTTTTATATAATTGTACCTTTGGCTCTGTTACTCATCTCGCCTTCTTGTTGCATGTCTACACAGAAATGATTAGTATCCGTGGTTGATGATATTTTGATATCTTCCACAAAAAAAGTGGTCAAAGAATGGATAAACATTAGCATCTTGAAATAGATAAAGTGATAAAATTGATAACTAGAAGGGAAAGTAACTTGCGTGAAGCTATTCAGAAAGATGTTGACAGATTTGAGTCTGGAGCGAGCTGAAGCTACTCAAGTATTTTGAAGTTAGCAAATCAGCAATTTCTATAGCAAGAAACCATGTGCATCATGGGAATGCCAAACACATGAAAGTCAAATTTTTATTTCTCAGTTAAGAACAAGAAATATGTCTAGTGCATTGCAGCTACAAAGAACAAGTTTTGCAGATATATTCATTACAGCTTTTCCTAAATAAAGATTTCAGGAGCTTAGAAGGAAGCTTGGAATCTAAAGTTATCATGCTAATTTTTAGTTTTAGCTCTTATAGAATTTTGGTCTGTCAGGGCAGCTTCCTTTTGTAGTAGTTGAAAAGATATGTTTATAGAAATGGCTACTCTGTTTTTTAAGATTGTTTTTTCCTATTGTCATGTCATTGCATCAGTGTAAGATATGCTTTTAGACTAGGATTGTATTTTTACAGAATATATCAGGACGAAAACGAAATTATTCAAGTGATTGTTAAAATAACTTCAGCTTCACTTTCATTACTATCATCATCCTCATTCAGTACTTTGGCTTGTATATAATTAAAAAGAGCAAGCAACATGTATAAAATTTTAAGGGTAAAAGAAAATACAGGTAAAAGTAGTGATATTTACTAACAGTGATAAACCCATTGCTTCCAGAACCGAAGTTGACTTTTGTTGAGAGAATCCGATAGATAGAATGCCGTGTTTTCAATTGTAGAAAACCCACAATCAATAGCAAAAAGCAGCTCTTCACATTTTTGAAGCAAATCCAAGGCAAGGTCTACTCATATATCATAATCACATAGGATGAGATGGGGAAAACAGAATAACAGCATGAACATGAATATAGAAGGAATATTGAATATGAAACTACTAGTTGTAAGTTGTATTACCAAGATCTCTATTGACAAAACAGCATCTAGAAATGAGGCACCCAGAAGGCCATTTTTTTATTTGTAGACTTCTAAAGGAGTGACAGAATAGAGATAACGTCCCATTTCACTGAGGCCAACACGAAAAGTCAATGTAACATGAATCAATTTAAGGTCTCCATTGAGAGTATTATGTACATTACTATTTTTATCCACCAAGCATTTAGCTATTGGAATGATTCCCCTGTGTGATGCAGCAATTCCAAGTGGAGTATAACCATGAGCATCAAGTTTGTTAAGGTATTCTTGTGGGACTAATCTCACCAATTCCTCTAGGATGCTCAGATGCCCAAACTTTACAGCTACATGGAGAGGTGTTTCGCCTGGTAAGGCACCAAGTTTGTGGTTCAAGGCCCTAGGATGGTGATCGATGAATTCTTTCACAGCAGGCCAGTTATTCTCAGATATAGCCTTGTGTAAAATAGCCATATCAAAACCTACTTGTGTCATCACTGAAATAAAGAAATGTACACACATCAATCATATGTAATATAGCTTGACATGAGCTAAATAACAAAATTGAATCACGCAATAGCTAAGTCGACCACTTTCTTTTAGCGAATTGCTCTATTAACCCATTTTCAAACCATTCTTGTTGTTCTCTGTTAGTTGTTCTGAACCTATATCGTTAAAATTGGGTTGCTCCTCCATGTGTACTCAACATAAAGCTCTTGTTCGGTTTGAACTTGGAGCTAGCAATTAAGTAATTGACAGTATTTCGGTGAAAGGAACAAGGATTATAACACACTTACCAGTAGAACTTGGATGGATCTACGACTTGTTAATTTCCTTTTCTATAACTTGAACTCTGGAACCCTGTGTAAATTGGCTTAGTCTTCTCTTAACAACTCAATGACTATAGACATTTTCGTTCATTTCATAATCATTTGAGGTAACTTCGTTCTTTCCGCTTTGGTGGGCGTGCCGGCGTGGGTTGAAAATTGAGATAACCAATAATATTGTTTTCTTTACTGGCTGCTTCCTGTGGACTTGAAGGTTATTTAATAAAGGAAAATTTATAAAAAAGACAAGTGAAATAGAGAAAAACAATTCAGTACATCGAAATTAGAAAATTTCAAATCAATCTGTTTTGTATTTTTTTTGTGTAATTACGAAAGTGTCACTGAATTTTTCACAACACAAGTATCTAAATTAACAATACCAAGTACTACATATTTACACTGTGAGTTGTAAATACGTAATACCTAATGTTGTGAATTATGAAACTCATGTTGTGAATTGCAGAACTCGTGTTATGAAAAATTCAGTGGCATTTTCGTAATTATCCAAAAATACAAAACAGACTGATTTGGGATTTTCCGATTTCACTGCATTGAATTGTCTTTTCCCTATTTCTAATGCCTTTTTCTAGAATTCTCCCTTTAATAAAAGGGAAAGTCCAAAAAAAAGACAGTCAAAATATATAAAAGTCATACATATTAGAGTAACAAAATGCGTAAATCTCAAATCAGTCACTTTTATATTTTTTTTTTCAGTAATTACAAAAATGTCACTAGATTTTTAACAACACGAGTATATTAATTCACAATAAGAATATCTCAATTAATAATAATAGCACACACAATTCACAACCAAAATATGTAGTACTTAAATGTTTCAATTGTTGTTAATTGAGATACTTTTGTTGTGAATTAAAATACTTATATTGTTAAAAATTTAGTGGCTTTTTTGTAATTACAAAAAAAATATAAAAATGACTGATTTAAAATTTCCACCTCTCGTTGCTTTTTTTTTTTTTTCGATAAGTCCACTTTTCATGGCTCTGATCTATTTCTTTTATGTAGATTGACTTTTTTTTTGAAATTTTCCCTTTTACCCTTCGGTCACCTTATATTTAATTCATTATTACTATAGATTTGACGCAATACCATATTTTATATCGAGCCTCGAGCCTGATAATAAGTGGCTCATAATTTATAAATATTAAGAACCTTTCGTATATATTTAATAATAGATTACAGGCCGTGGTAATTGGTATTATAAAGTTTGCGGGCAAAAAGAAAATATTATAAAGCTTGAAATGAATTATAATTATTATATAGCAGAAATAGTATAATCTTAATGGCACACCTCAAAACCCTCGTAACACACACACACACTGTCCTGAACCTAGAATATCCCCAAATCACTTTAGACTTGAGTATAATTTCTATTAGACCGTAGAGCTTTGGGGTTAAAATCCTCCAGTAAGTTTACTTTTCAGGATTCAAAATTGCATTCTCTTTTTTACAGGCATCAATTGCTTACAATCTCAACCGACATCTTGTAAATTGTAATAAATAAATTCTAAAATAATTAAAGTGATATATAGATAAGGAAAAATCTTAATTAAATCCAACTAAAAAACTCCATCAATTCCTAATTATAAGGCTCAGTTTACTTTTTTGGAAAAATCTTAAAAAAGTTTTATATTACTTAATTATATCATATGTTGTGTTTTATTATATTATATATTAATTCATAAGTTAAACAATATAGTTTGAAGAAAAATGATAAATTTTAATGTCTTAAGTTAATAGAATTAGCTTTTTTAGAATTCTCCAAAAAAAAAAAAAAGTCAATTGAGCCTTATAATTAAGATTGGAGGGAGTAGTAAAAATCAAAATTGGGTCTACACTTTTAACAAATTATTAATGAGGCCTAGAGGACTAATTAAGAATTTTGAAATATTGTCAAAAGACTAAAATACCTCATTACTCTTTAAAAGGAAATGAAGGTAGTTAAAAAGGAAAAGGGAATTTCTAAAGTAGGCCTTATCTAATTTAAATTAATTATAAAATATGATCCACATGCATATGTTATTTAATTTCAAATCTCGTCCAAAAATGTTATTTTTAACTTCATATGTTTTGACAGATTTTTCTTTTAAAAATATGATCATATATTTATATACTTATATAAAATTATTTATTATAAAAGGTGCTGTACTTAAATCATGTGCAGTATATTGTTAATGTTTGAACTAAAGAAACAATCCCTTAAATATATTATATATTTAGAAATTTCACATATAATATGGCTTGAATATATTAAAAATTTAAGGATTTCACATATAATATCTAGTGCACTTTCTCCACTTTAAATAAACTTATTTACTATTTTATTTGCATACAATAATATTACAATTTATTTATAAATTTTTTATTTCATTGCCTGCAAACATCAATAAATAAAATAAAACAATTATGTGTGGCTCATAAATAATATTCAATATAAAGTCAATAATTAAACTTGAAGTGTGTGTATATAAGAATCTGATATTTTGCAAGAAGGTCTGTAAAACAATACGTAATAAAAATGCTAAATCATACTGATCATATTGAATTGATATTAATTGATTTAAGCTAGACGATGCCTAATTTTAAATCCCCTTTTCCTTTTTAACAAGCCTCAATTTTCCTTTTACACAGTTGAGAGGACATTTTGGTCCTTTAACGGTATTTAAAAATCTCTAATTAGACTTATAGGCCTCATTAAGAATTTGTTAATAATGTCAACCTTATTTTAGTTTTAACCATCTCAGTTGGATTTAATTAGAATTTTTCCTATAGATAAGTTACATTCTCCCTCAATTCACAATACAGGGCATATCTAGAAAAATAACTTTGTTCAAAATATAAATCATCTGTAAGGTATATAAATATTTATTTTTCAGTTTTGTATCTGTAATTAATACTCATCTATAATTTTGTCCACTCATTTTTTTCATATTATTATTTTTATTAAAGAAATTTTATCTCTACACATTAAATTTTAATAATTAAATGGTAAGTATTGCAAATTTCCTATCCCAACGAAATCAATTAAATTTGCGGCAAGCTTTATCCCCGACAATGACAAAAATGAGGAGGTGCGCTGTTAACTTCTGTATCAACCACCGACATGCACACTTTTAATATCCATTATTCCACTTTCCCACTTATAAAGGTAGAGTTTAGTTTTCAAATAGTTAAATAAATTATTTAATTATATTATATATTGTGTATCATTATATTTGATATTACTCTCTACTTTCCTTCTTAGAAATAACTTTTGTTCTTATACTTACTCTTTAATATAAGCAATTTTCTTTCCTTGTCTTAACATTTAATCTATTTTTTCATTTTCTACCGATATTAAATAGATAGTTTTATACTCATCTGGTCCTATATATAAGGTACTTCAAATATTTTTTATATAAAT
>JBAGKO010000004.1:969061-983084 GCA_037177275.1 Acacia concinna | reverse complement strand
TATCATATGTGTAAAATTATGGAACATATTTGAAGTTTTTATATATAACACTGGTTAGAAAATTTGTCACTTGGGCACCAAAGCCCGCCCTGCCCTGCCCACCATTGCCCTGCCCAAAATGGTTAGGGCTTTACAGGGCAAGGCTGGGCATCGGGCAGCATTTTGCTGCCCATTTATCTTTCGGGCTGGGCATCGAGCAAGGGTTTCGCCCTGCCCAGCTCTGCCCATGCCCACCCCTACTTATGTGGTTGGATTTTCTATTGAAGAATAGTTTCTAAAGAAAAAGTAATAAAAATTATTTTAATTAATAAATGTTGCACAAAAGCTGTGTTAGAAGAGATTGCTCCTAATATGAAAATACACATGCCTAATTAAAAAAAAAAAAGTTAGCATAGTGTGTATGAAATTGACTTATGTCCTACAAGGATATGTGCTCAAATCAAGCTATCAAGAACTTGTGGGTAGTAGGTGCTCCTGATCTTTGATATAGAACGGAATTTAATCTTTTAGTTTTAAATATAAAATCTATTTTTTATATTTCTCAATTTTTTTAAATTTGCTCCTATTGATATTTCCTTTACAAATAGGAGAGATAATATGAGAATGAAAGAAGATGACTATGGTGCTTTATAAAATATATTATATTTATTAACTTAACTATCTTTTTCAATTTAATTAAATTAGATAATTAGTTTTATATTAAGGATCAAGACGATTAATTAGCTGCCTCAACAGAGTGTGACATGACCTTAATAGGCTCTCAAAACCTTTAATTACTAATAGTAGTCCAAAAATATTTAAAGGATAATATGCGCATAATAAAATTCTATTGATAGATGATTTTTCATGTGTGGTAAATAAGGATAAAAATTTTTTCAAAAAAGTAAAAGTTATGCTTAACTCTAGCAAGTCTTTTTCCTTCCTTCTTCAAGTAGACTTTCTCTGAATCTCTTTTGAGATCACCGTCTAGGACCTTCCTTTTTCTTCTCCTTTGTGCCGGCCAACATCTAGAAGTTAAAGATAAGAACAACTTTCCTCACTTGATGTTTAAATATATATATATATATATGTTCCACCACGCAGGTACATTAATCTGTACGCATAAGCCATAACATAAAGAAGATAGCTACTAATCTCATAGAATCTTTGCTTTTTCTGATAGAGCCACCATATTGCAAAACAATCACAGAGCCAAGTGTTGGCCACTCTCGCTTGGCACCTTTTAATAGACTTTTCTCAAAAGGTGTAATTAATAAGATCACATGAAACCAATACACTTTTTGTTTGTCAATTTCATCAATTATTTCCTGATAATAATTATTTTGAAATTTCTAATTTTTTTCCTGAGATTGACATCAAATTAGTTAAAACAGAATTATATATTTATATATTTATTTCATGTATTCGTATATGATCAAAGTACTTGTTAGTTTCCATTTGATGCATTATAATTTTTCGTTGTTCCTCAATATAAACTTTGAACAAATTGTATTTGTTAATTAGTTGATACCGTGGACAAATTCATTATGGTGGCATTAGCTGAAGTGATCTTTGGACAGATTACGTATACGGATAAAAAAGGGGTAAATTAAAGAAGAATGTTTTTTCAATATAATTCATTAATCATTGCAAAATTATGTGATTTGACATAAATGCTGCCTCTTCTTCAACTAAATAAAACCTTAAACTTTTTTTCTTTAACATCAACATTAGACAGATACATGACATAGACATTTGCTAGAAAGTTTCCGATCACTTCCCATTATTTTTATATCTCATCTTAAAATTGATATTAGTATTGAGAGGGGAAAATAAAAAAGATAAGAAGTGAAATAGTACAACTAATTACATGTTTTAGATTTCATGCAAAATTAATATCCTCTTGCATAGTTCTATCTCTAACTATATACAAAATCTGTTCTAACACTTTTCACACAAAATTTATGGATTATTATCATCATTTAACTGTTACAGTTATTATACTCGTTTGCTGGTCATATGCATAAAACTAATTTTAGAATTGCCAATTTTAGACTTGGACATAGAGTAAAATATGTTTTGGACGCACATATTTCTCTTGGAAGTAGATTGGGGCGTGGACAAATGAGAGGGTCTCATTTTTGTATTATTTTATAACTCAATACAAATGATGAAATGTCCTATTTATAGGTAAAGCCTTATACCTCAAAAGTCATTTTCATATTAAGCAAAAGTATAAGATCATGTATTGTCAAAAAGTAGAAGTTTTAATTAATGTGTATTTTTAGGGATGTATATAAGTTAATGATAATTTGACTTTATATGTTCAATTTAAACTAATTAACAAAAAATAAATATACATGTTGAATGTTATTAGTCATATTATTCTCAACAAAGATCAGTACATTGAGAGCATGATGACTTTAATCAAATATATTATTGATGTGCATGTCTCTCTTCTATTTTGAAGCTTCTTGTTGTGTGTTGTATTGTTAGTTTGATTCTGTTGTGTATGTTGGACTTGGCTTGTGATCTATCTGGCAATTCTTAGGTTAGTCTCTTGAAGCTCCAGTAGATCGCAGTCTTTTAGGTAACTCGTTTCATCCTATTAATAAGTTGTTTTTTACTTAAAAAAAACAGAAAGAAACTTAATTTTTCTTAGATTTTTAATTAGCTCTGAAATAGAGACAAAGGAAAGATTGGGGAAGCCAGTCTTGAAGATATTCACAAAAATAAAAAACACATCTCATTGTCGCTAGATCGAAAAGTTGTACGTATAATAACATTAATTTCAGGAGCTCATAATTATTAATTGAACGAATAGTAAAAGAATATATACTTTTAATACATAAAAAATTAAAGTAAGGGGGAGAAGAAGATATAATAATACCCACGAAATGTTATATACATATTCTGAGCAATAATAGGTCAATATATGTGTACACATCAGGACAGTTTCTTTGCTTCAAATATATGTGGATGTGAAGAAAAAGGAATCATTGAGCTTTATTTTATTTTTTCCCCCCTTTTTGCTCTTTCTTTCACATCCACTAGTTTTTTTCCCTCACCATATCTTTCTCTATATGCCTTCGCAGTTATTCTTTATAAAAGCTACAGAACTGTGCATGGCACTCACAGATAATATTTTCATCATAAACATTTTCAAACAAAAATGTGGATTTTGAATACGACAAAAATAAAAACTAAATATCAAACCAAAAAAAAAAAAGAGTAAGACTTGAGTCTTAAGGTAGTAGTATACGTAGTTAAGAAGCAAGAGTCAAAACTCTTCAACAGCACTGCGATCTCTTGGTCCCATTTTTTATTTGCCACCTGCACACACACACACACACACACACAATCAAAACATTAAACATAAAAATCAAAGTAAATAATAAGTAATTAATCACAAGAAAGAAATAATTTAAGGGACCTTTTTGTTTGCCACAGACTTTGGAGAAGAAGGAAATTAAGACAATGATAAGGGCCACGCCAGCAATGAGTCCAATAAGAATCGCCAGTGTCTTCTCAATCTCTTCATCATTTCTGTTGCTATCATCATCTGCATATCACTCAAAATGAAATATCAAATTAATTAATTAAACACTTACAAGTGTAGCTCTTTTCATTCTTTTGATGTGCCTTAATTTCTAGGGATTAGGGAAAACAATTATAATGTTGATGATATTATTGATCACTATTCTCTTTGGCCTTGGTTTTTGCGTTTGGATACATAGGATTCTTCATCAATTCATAGATTAATAGACACCAATTCAAAGTGGGGCCTTCTTTGCCTATATGGTGAAATATGTTGTGTATAGTATATTTGGAGCTGGCCGGTTTGATTTCTTCCCTAGCAAATAGATTTTTAAAAGTTTTTGTATGTCCTTTCACATTAGAAAATGTTTCTAGAATATTTCAATTCAATGAGTCATTTGTTAAAAAAAAGAAAAAAAGAAAAAAGAACTGGATGTGATCACATTATTGTTTCTTTTTTCTATTATTCCCTTTGCATTCGCATCACAACTTTTCTTATATGCTAAAAAAATTCATATCATCACGCCGCAGGAAAGAATAACTATCATCTATCAATCAGTTAATAATGCAAAAGGGGTTGGAAAGAGGTAAACTTTATTGAAGTTATTTCTGGTAACTATATTTTAGAATAAATTTAAAATTTATTGTTAAATTTTGCATGTTTTAAAATTAATAGACATATCACACTATTCATCCTACAGTAAAAGAATACTTTTATATTTACTATTTATAAATAAATAATTTTAAAAATTATTTTATAAATGTATAACATTACATTTTTATTTTTATTTAAAAATTGAAATTGAAAAAATTTATCACTCGATAAGTGACATTAAGATAAAAGTTTATTAAAAGCTCATAATTTATATATTCAATTAAAAAAGCTATTGTTATATTATTTTTGAATTTATTCGTATATTCTCGATAGATATTTTAATTTTAAAAATATTCCTATATTCTTCCCATCTAAAACTTATGATTTAATTGAATAATCTCTAGTGCGAATTTGTAACATACCATTTCCACTTGGCGAGTGATTTCCCCTTTCAGAGTATCGCGCGTAGCATTTAGCCAAGTACATCTCTCCCCACGCGCCGCCCGAACACTCCATTCTCAGCCGTTGGATCGCATCGGAGAGACATTCTCTACACTCGCTAGCACTCAAATCCCCTACGCACTGCGCAACACCCCGTACATCCCCATAACTTGTAATCCTGAAGGGCCCATCCAACGATCCCAAACTCGCCAACACAGCATCTCTCCCATTTAACGAATCAGAAGTCAAACCAATCGACGGTCCACATTTCTTCAGCACCTCAGTCTTGTCCTCCACCCCCAAGAACGTTGAGTTATCATACTTGACGAAGCAGCCATCCAGCTGCAACGCGCCGCCACAAGCGTCGAGGCAGAGTGTGCCAAGTTGGCTGACAGCCCGGGCAACACAGCGGGAGCAGGCGGTGCTGACGAGGTCGCCACGGCACTGGAAGAGGCCGGAGACGGTGTCCTGCTGGGTGGAGCCTTGGACGGTGAAGTTGTTGTAGTTGGAGAACCCGGCTGAGTTCACTAGAGAGGTCAGAACGGAGTTGACGTTGCTCTCGTAGGCCGTACCCGGCAAGTACTTAAGCTGCGAGCAGCCACCGAATATGAAAGAATCGGTGGCGGAAGACGATGGGGATGTGAAGGTTGAGAACACAAGGAGGAGGAGAAACAAAGGTAAGATCAGATGAGAGGTTGACATGCTTGCGCTGTGTGGTTGTGAAAGATCGAGAGAATTGAATTTGGTAATGAAGAAGATTGAAGTATATTGTGGAAGGTTGTGTATGTGTTGTGTGAGTTGTGTTTGTGTTGTGTGAGAGAGGAAAACTTTATGGTTGCTTTGATGTGAAATTACGTAAGGGGTGAGGAAGTTGATGTGAGTGTAAGAGAGTGATGATATGATTGGGGAAATAAAAGTAGCTAGTAAAGGCAGCTAGACATGGCTACGCACCATAAATTCACAAATTACCTAATACTCCTCTCCATATTTATTATATTTTTCTTTTATTTTATTATGAAGTTATACATGGATCGTAATATATGATCTATTATGTTAGGCTCCCTTAAACTTATAAATTATACTTTACTCATAAAGCACTTCAATGTGAGACTCGTAATATATATATATATATATATATATATAATCAAAATTCATAATGCCCGAGTTACTTGATTGAAATATATGTGCGCGCGCGCGAGAGTTTATTTAGTTATATAATAATTTGAACCAAAGTTGTTGGTATGAAATGAGGATTAAAACTCACTCAATTATCAAATCTAACTTTTGTGTAATTATTGTTGACGTGGCTAATTTAATTAATTAATTAATGGGGTGTGAATGTGGGGAGGTTGAGTCATGAAATGGGATAGTACAGTAGAGGGTGGGTGATTGTTGAGTCTAAAGGCATCATTAGAAGGGCAACACAAAAGGGTGGTCCTAGCTATTCTTATAGGTATATCTACTGCCTTCTGTTCTTTAGAAAAACAGTATTCTTTGATATCACTTAGATCCTTTCCATGTTCTTCAAGATCTTGGTGGTGTGAGTGGTGACCTTTTCATTTCACTGAAATCGTATCCCAATTAATCAAATAATATTCAATACTCCTCCTACCTAGTAAGACCCACCACACTATGATGGAGATCCAAATTCAACCTTATATTAAGCACATGAGAGAGTATTAAATAGGCTAGATCTTTCAGTAGTTATAAATTTATGAGTTAAACAGTTAATTTATAGATATTAAAGAAATTAACTTAGTTAATTATTTGTAAGAAATATGTATTACCTTCCAAAAGTAGCCCTTTTATTTTTTAAATTGAAAATTACTTTATGATGAAAACCCCATCAGTAAGTGCAACCATAGGGATATGTTGGAGAATAAATTATAACTTTGGAAGATTAAGTGAAAAAAGGTTTTATATTTAGGACTGAAATAAATTAAACACCTCTGTTAGCCCTTCCATCTAGGACCAGGGGAGTAGCTTGTTGGATAAGTGAATGATGTCATATAAATAGTGTGTGTGTGTGTTTGAGTTTGATTTGCTAAATTTAAATCAAATTTGAACAATCTATATATGTCCAAAAGAATTTATAATATGATATTAATAAATAATCGAAATTAGATATGCTGCCAAGTGCAGGGGGAAAGAGTTTACCATTTCATGAGAAGGGTGACTTGGAAGTACTAGCTAGAAAGCAATAATGAGGAAGAAGAAAAGGAAAGTGAAGGGAGTAGATAAGTGATGAATAAGTACTAAGTAGTAGTGGGTGTGAAGAAGTTTCCAAGCTGAACTGTTAGTAATACAATTGGTAACATAATATTGGAAATTAGTGGAAAACCTTTGACCTTTTTATTTGGTTTCAGTTTTGTGTGTGGAAGGACACGTCAGAAAGCTACGTTTTCCCACAGCTCTCTCAGATAAGGTCTTGATAGTAACCCTTGTTTTCTATATGTGATTCACCTTGCTTCAACACACTTTTTTTCCAATTTTTTTTAAAAATCAAATTGGGCATATTTTTTATTCATCATATAAAATTATCTGAAATTAATTTATCGTATTTATGGTTTAGGTTTGCGAAGTAAGTTGTGCAATAAATTTTATGTCGTATAAGCTACTCTTATGCTTTTATTTTTTTATTTTTACAATAAATATTGGTTTTATTTTGTATTCTTAACTACAACTACAAAATTTGGTAGCGTCACAATTTAGTTGTAATTACATTATTAATATCCGGAAGATAAGGATTTGGTCCATTACCATGTGACCAACCTCTATTTGCTATGTGTTCTTTTGATATGCCGCGGGAATTCTATGGAAGACTCTATCACATACTCATATAAAAATATAAATATATATAATGTATTACCCTCAATCCTTAATATAAGAGCTAATTGAGGAATGTGAAGATATTAAATAAACTAAATAAATAAATTATTATAATCAAACTAATTTATTTGAAGAAAAATAATAAATTTAAGAGAATAAAATAAAAATGTCTTTTATTTATTATTTATGACTAAAATTCATTTATTTTTTAATAATAAACAAGAACTCACTTCTAAATTAGCTCTTATATTTAAGGTCAAAGCTAATAGAAACTCTTACGAATTATACTTTGATGCTTTGGTGAAGCATGAATAGTACAAATGTATTTATTTATTAGATTCAAGACTATATGAGACCCTCATATTTGAGCAATAACAATTTTTAAAATAGGGAAAATTGTATTGAGGTCTCGAGTAAGGGAATATATGTCAAAGAGGTCCCGTAAAAAAAATTACTGTAAACTCCCAAGGAACTTTTCTATGATTAATTTAAATTATACAATTACCTTTATACCCCTACTTGTCAACAACAGTCTTAGTGTTATTAATAATCACCCTGCTTTTAGTTGTCAACGATAGCTCGAGGATTGTTAATGGCAGCCTTGCCATTAACAACACCAGGGGTTGTCGTTGACAACTATCCGTAGGGGCAACCACATGGGCTATCGTTGACAACTATCCCTAAGGGCAACCCCATGGGCTATCGTTGACAATTATCGTTGACAACTATCTCCAGAGGCAATCCTAGGAGCTGTCATTGACAACTATTTTTAGGGACAGCCATTAATAACCCTCGGGCTGTCGTTGACAACTAAAAACAGGGGTGGTTATTAACAACCCTAAGGTTGTCGTTGACAACTAAGGGCACACAAGTAATTATACAATTCAAATTAGTCATAGAAAAGTCCTTTAGAAACTTACAGTAATTTTTTCATTTCATAAGACCTTTTTTACTCATATTCTTTTGCTCGGGACCTCTACTCAATGTTCCCTTTAAAATATTGACCAAAATTATGAAATTAATATTTGTGGTCATCCGCTTAATTTTTTATCATAATTTTTTATATATAGTTATATAACTTGAGTGAAATTTATTACCATACTTTTGATTATTTCATCAGTGTTATGGTTTATATTCACTTTATGGGTTGCTTTAGACTGATCAAAGAAATGAATTATTATGGCAATATGCAACCTTTTACAATTTTAAGGATATCCACCTAAAAGCTATCTTACATTTTCATCCCTAAAAAGTTGCTTTGCCCATGAAAATCCATATTACTATAAAATAATGACAATAGTTAATATTAATCCTATCAGCATAAAATATAAAATTTACAACAAATCATGCTGTTCAATATTCATAAGCTATTAATAATATAATTTATTTCTCATAAGAAATTATATAAAGACGAACTTGGAATAGTTTCCAGGCGATTGTAGGGTTACATAGATCTTATTCCCCCATAAACTACTTGCCGACTATTGGGAATAAAAATGTGGTATACATAGTATTATTTTTTAAAATTGAATAATTTAGTTAAAATATGAGAACCAATATGCTAATTGGTATTCTTGAAAAACATGGAAATGACAGCTGGAATAAACAAGGAAGGGATATATAACAGTTTACAAAAGATATTAAAAAGAGTAAATAATAAAGAAACTACGTGACAATATATGTAAGCTTCATCATCTTCCGTAGCTAATTGAGCATACCATTTTTTAAAAAAAAAAAGACTTATTTCATTTGTCTGCCAGCAGGTCCCACATTAATGACACTCGTGAATGATCCAAAATAATTTGAGATATAGATGTCTCTGTTTCTTTTAACAGTAGCCAAGTAAAAAAAAAATAGTGAAGACAAAGTTTTTTTATAAATAAAATATAAAAAATTTCATAGTAATTTTAAGCGGAGCACGCTACATAAACTTTTTCTATAAAACAAAAGTCTTTTTTTTAATATATCATTATTAATTCCGAAAAACATGTAATAAATGATGATGACGATGATGATGATAGTCATAAAACAAATGATTTATACTTAACATTTATAAATAGTGTGATATATTAATTATTAGATTAGGATTTTTCGTTGTGTGTATATGGTGAGAAGTTTCATAGCTGCAATAATTATGAAAAACGCCTGAAGAGTCCATTCAAACCAAGAAAGACTTTTTTTATTTGGGCAAAAGGGACGAAGTTGATTGATAAAGCCACAAGTTGGCAAAAACAAATAAATAAAGCCACAAACCCAGTAGTATAGGGTAAATGTATAAAAAATAATAATTATATTTTATATTTTGAGCACATAATATAATTATCTTTTGTTGGATGCAAAAAGGGTAATAAATTTTTTTTAAAATGGTTAAAATGACAATTCCATTAAAGTTGACCATTAAAGTTAATGTTGAACGTTAAATCCCACTTTGCATTTAACAGTCAACTTTAACAAATTTGTCATTTTAGCCTATTCTTGAACCTTCACCCTATTCTGTTGGCCAAATATATCTGGTGAATCATTTCGCAGCCATCTACCCTGTTAAGTAAAATAATGTCACAAAAATATTCAGAATCTGAAAATAATTATCTGTATTGTTCGGCCTACAATAGCTCTTCTATGTGGAGACTAATTTTTTTATATTCTGTAAACTAATAAGGCGATCGCATATTAAAATAATCATTAAAACTAAGCATGTGTCATGGCACTTTACATACCTTGTATAGGATGTATGTATATTATTACGCTACTTTGTATCTTATGCTTTTTTACTATTAAATACATAATTACTTTTCATCAAAAAAAAAAAAACCTTCACCCTATAGCATAATATTACACTTTTATTAACAATGAATTTCGTTTCATTATTGACCAATAACAGTTACGCTATTTCGGCCCTCCCCATTCAATATTATTAGTCCAGAAATTATTGATCAATTAGATACTTCTTCGTTCTTTCATTTTTTTTCTGTTTTTTTTTTCATTTTACAAGATAATGAATTTTACTGAACAAAATCAAATTGAAGGAAATAAATCTCCAATATAACATGCAAGAAGAGTTATAATTATAATAATAAAATTCAAAGTAGCTACAACAACCAGTTGCTGTGACTGGAGTTTACAATGCAACAAGATGATGCACATAAATGGGGTCCACATTGACATATAATATTACCTAGTCTCAAACTAAACAAATTTAATATAAAGTATATATTTGGTCCACTAAAATGTGACAAATACTTAAAATTTCTATTCATGAAAGAAAGATACCATATAAAGCTATTTCAACAATGATAGATGAATATAATACTCTTCAAAACAAACGCACAAGGTTTTAAATTGACTACATGTAGCTCTTCAAGACAACTAAGATGCAATGCAACCTATTTTTTGTTAATTAGATTCTCTGCTTCTCTCTCAGACATTATTGGTGAGTGTTATATCAAAACACACACAATCATACACAAAGAAATAGTCAATTTTAACCGTTCAATCAATATAAAAAGGTATAGATTTGAATTGCTTTTCATCAAATTAAAAATATTATTCAAATTTAAATTTAAACTTTATGTTAAAATGGGAGTTGTTTCAATTTGTGGTCACATCATCAAAGAATCCAAATTTGATTGGAAGACAAAGGGGAGGAGGCCGGAAGGTCACCTCATCTTCACTATGAAGAAAGCTGTATATTTTGTCCTCCCTTCACTTTACACTTGATAGATAGTGAAATCAATAATCAACATTTTCTTTTTATTTTTATCTTGGATCTTGTAATTTTTATATGTAACAACACCAGAAGACAATAATAATACAACACTACAACTCTACAACATTAGGGTTTTCCCCCACTACTAAAGACCAAAAAACATTTACCATTTTTTCGTTTTTTTATTAGTCACCCGAAACTATAGGGACTTGATTAAAATCATATAAAACTATGAAGACCTAGTAAAAATATTAAAAAATTATAGGGATTTGATTAAAAATATTGTGAATTTTATAGAGACATGCATATTAAATTTTATAAATACATTTATCTGTCCCATTCATTCGTGTCGATATAATCTTCGTGTCTCTAAGATTTAGGTTGGCAAGAGGTCATGTCCAAGGATAATGGCAATAGACAAAAACAAGAGGAATATAATGGGAAACATATGAGATAAAATAATTGAAGGCTCCCATACTGCATCCATGTTTTCTTTTTCTTTTTCTTTTTTCCTTTTTTTTTTTACATAACTTACCTGGTAACTTCATGTGGTTGAAGATTCTTGAAGAAATAACAATATTTTTTTCCCTTTTTTGTTGTTTATGCAATTGAAATTATGTCCATACCTAATCTTACCAGATCATTAACTAGTTCAAGTTTTGTAGTTATTCAGGTAAAAAAAAAAAAAGTTTTGTAGTTATTTCAACGAGTTCCTCACATTTTTTGATTACATTATTATTTATATTAATATTAAAACGCAATATCCTATCTGACTGTCATCAAACAACCCGTGAAAAAAATATCAAAAGCTTTCTTTATTCGAGCCAATAATGATTTCTTGCCCCTTTTTGGTTAAAAAAACAATATTGACTTGCTCATTTGCGTCAAATTCTTGAAGCTGTTCATAGGCCGAGTCACCGTATCAAATATCTGGCCTTACTCTTAGGGCCCATGAGTGAGCCCAATTTGGAACCAGGGAATTTAAGGCCAAGCCGAATCATAATTTTGCATTTATTTATTATAAAATGTATATCAATACAAACTCTATAGAGTTACAAATTCAGTATGTTCGGGCAAAAAAAAAAATACAAATTCAGTATGTGCACTATTCATAATTAAGTTCATTTGAGGATTTAGTGGAGTATAAGGTATTTTAAAAGGGAAAGTTACATTGAAGCCCCGAGCAGAGGAATATACGTTAAAGAGGTCCCTAAGATAAAAAAAATATTACTATCAGGTTCTCAAAATAAGAAAAATATTATTATCAAGTCCCATTAATAACTTTGAAATTATTAATGATGCCCTAAGGTTGTTAATGAGGCGTCATTAACAATTATGGGATCTAACATTAATTTATTTATATTTCGAGACCCCTTTAACGTATATTCTTTTATTTATGACCTTAATATAATTTTTCCATACCCATCAATTCATTTTTTTAAAAAAAAAAACACGTATGCCTCAATGGTGATACGGAAGTCACATGTGCAAACTTATTCCTAAATCATGATTTTTTTTTTTATTTTACCATGAACAAATCATGAATTTATACACAGCAATTTTCAACAATCATGCATCACCATTATTATGCACAAAATAAGCAACAAATTATTATAAAATATCACTTTGTTTTTCTGTTTCATTATCACTTTCTTTTCCATTCCGCGAAGCAATTTTATATTATCACTTAACGCAACAATAAACTACTCCCGTCCCTCCTAATCTAGGCTTCAACATATATTTGCTATCTATAATAACGCGCATAAATTATGAAATGAATTTTTTCTGCCAAACAAAGACAATTTTATAATTGAGAAAAATATTAAATGACGTAAATTACAAGGAAATTTTTTTAAAAAAATATCCTATTTAAATTTCAAAAACCTAAAAATGTCTGCTAAATTTAAGAAATAACAAACTCCTACCTGGTATAAATATGAGTTTTTTAAAATTCAGAAATAATATAACTTATAATGGAAATAACAAAACTGGTAATAGAATTAACAAAACCCAATATTAGTGTGTTTTGACATAATTCGTAAGAAAAATAAATAAAATAATTACGGAAATAACAAAACTAGTTTTAACATAATTTATAAAGGAAATAACTAAAATTGTAATGAAAATAACAAAATTAGATGCTGGTGTGTTTTGATATAATTCATAAAAAAAATAACTAGAATCATAACGAAAATTATTTAAAAATACTCACAATCTTTTATTCTAATTCTAAAAAACTCATATTGGTATCAAATATGAATCTATCATTTCTTACATTCAACAGATTTTTTTAGAGTTTTTAAAATTTAAATGATAGTTTTTTAAAATTTCTCCTAAATTATAAAAAAATGACATTTCATTTTCGAATAAATATTGTACTTGTCATGTACAGAGCCAGAAATACAATCCAAGTTTAGATATACGAATTCATTAATACTGACAGAAACATGATTCAAACAGTGTATTTGAGTGATGACATTAAATGTCTATATAAGAACAACGCTTTAATTACTGTTTCGTCTTATTAATTAATAATTTAAATGAGATGAATATATGAATGGATCAGTCCTTTTTGTAAGAATTGTGTTGCTTCTCCAAGATTTGAAAGAGGGTTCCATCATAAACAGCTCGAACCGTGTCTTTCTCCAGCAAACCATCTTTGTCTTTCCCAAACTGATATAATAGCTTCCATTCTGCCTCACTTCCAATCCTATTTACAATCATTAATTTCCGGCAAATTCTTTAATTAATATCCAACTTAATTATATTTGATCAACCCAAAAATTAAATTCCCAAAAAAATATAAATGGAATGGACATATATACCATCCTTGATAATCTCGAGGAGCTCTGTTTTCTTTAAGCATTTCTTTCAATTCGTCAGATGTTAAAGCATCTGGATTCGTATGTGCATGCTTCTTGAATATTTCTTCAAAT
>JBAGKO010000004.1:924285-937178 GCA_037177275.1 Acacia concinna | reverse complement strand
CAGACATATTGATATCTGAAATAAAATGAATAAAATTATAAAAAAAATAACAACTAAAAATACAAATGAAATAAACTCTACAAAAAATTTGTAACCAAATAAATCAATTATAATTATAATTATATCAAAATCAGTAATTTCAAAAGAACAAAAAAATAATTATTAGATATGTATCTGTCACAGATGAGATTGTAAAAGAATAAAATAAAAGTATCATTATAACAAAAATAAAGAAAGCATACTAAAAACTTCAAATAAGAAAAAAAATGCAATACAATATAAAAAATTCAATTTTAAACAAATGAAATGAAAGTAAAATTATAACAAACATTGAAAAAAAAAGATAAAACAATAAATAATAATTATTAAATATATATCCGCCACAAATTACATTATCAACAAACAAAATGAAAGTACATTTATAACAAACATTTTAAACAAATAATATATTAAACAAATTAAATAAAATATTACAAATTAAATTATGATGAAATCAAATAATACCGTAACTATAACAAAAATTAAAAACACATGGCAAACACAACAATATAATACTTTATAATAAATTAAACTATAATCAAAACATATCTAATTCTAAGTATACTAAAAATATAAAAAGAAAACAAATGAATGGAATACAAAAACACATGGGAAAAAATAAATAAAAAATTATGAAGAAATAAATTAAAATGGAATGCAAAGTAAACAAACGGAATTAATTAAACTATAATTAATTATAACAAAAATAAGCAAAACATAAGTAAAAAACAAATACAATATAACAACTCAAATTATCAATAAATGTAATATAACTACAATTATAACAAAAATTAAAAACAAAAAATAAATAAAATTATAAGAAAGAATAAAATATATAAAAAAGTAAATTCAAATACAATACAAACTAAACAAATGAAATAAACATATTATTATAATAAAATACAAAAATTACAACTCAAAAATAAAATAAATATAAATAATAGATAAATTTACTAATAAATACATTTAAAAAGAAAAGAAAAGAAAGTAAAGAAATGAAATATGAAAACTAATCTAACTAAAATAGATGTAAATGGATTTGGGCAGCGTATCAGAATTGTAGAAAATCTCTGAAGTCACTTTGGTAGAAAAAAATTGACAAAATGTTGAAATGAATATGTGGAGACTATTTATAGGGGAAACGTGCTAAATTTGTAGCGGTTTTCAAAAAAATCACTATAGTAAATACTACAAACTGTAAACACCTCGTATTTTGCGTGGAACCGCTACAAATTTTATGACGGTTCGCATTTTGTAGCGGCTTTTAAAAGTCACCGTCACAAATGTCGTGCCAGTTTCGCGCCACATGGTGTTAAGTTGTTGCCTTTATTTGTAGTGGTTTATCTAAAACCACTATAAATGTTCAAATTTGTAGTGGTTTTTGTTTCGAAACCGCTACAAAGTCACCGCCACAAATGTCACGCTAGTTTTGTGCCACATGGTGTCAAGTTGGCGCATTTATTTGTAGCAGTTTTTAGGTAGAACCACTACAAATGTTCACCATGGAGCAAATTACCACTACAAATTTTACACTTTGTAGTGGTTTTTACAAACTGCTACAAAAAAATCGTTACAAAATTATTTTTTTTTGTAGTGTTTTATATATGTTAAATCGCTTATTCCTTGATGGCTCCCGCTTAAGTTTTCCTTCTCTACCATCTACCATATGTAGTTCCCAGATCTAATAAATTTGTGATGAACTTACTGCTTCAGCTTCACTAGCTCTTTAATTTCCATAGTCGGACCACATGTTATACACAAATGATTTATTTAATTTACTAATTTTATTACTTATAAAGCGCTTTGGATCCATCCAAAGTACAAAAGAGTAAAAAACAACACAAGCAAAATATGAGAACATGTTACCTTAGGGCAGTTTAGTACGAGGAATTTAGAGAAAAAGGGAGGAGAGTAAACATTTTTATAACTTATATTTAAAAAAAATTAGAGAAGTTGGGCTAAAAATTTTTATTTAATTTTTTATGCTATTTTATTTTACATCTTATCTTTCTTAAAATTTTATATCCCCATTTCTTTAATATTTTTTCAAATACTTCTCATAATTTCCCTCCCCTCCCTTTCCCTCCCTTTCCCTTCTACCAAACAGATCATTGGAGCTTGTTTGGCATGAGGGATATGGAGAGGAGGGGAATTTTTATAAATTGAATTTTAAAAAATTAAATAAGTGGGGTTAAAAGTTTTAGATTATTTTTTCATATTTTTTTATAATACATTTTCTTTTTATTAAAATTTTATAAACCCATTTCTTCAATTTCTTTAAATTCAACTCTTAAAATTTTTATTTTTTTTTCCGTTTCCCTCCCCTCCCCTTGTACCAAACAGCCCCTTAGTGATCAAATTTGTTCATATGATGATTGATGACTTCCTTCCGTTACTTTTCATAAAAGCCTAAAATTTGAATTGTCTTGATCTTTTTCATAAGAACTAAATAAGTGTTGTCTAAACATTTAATGAGTTTTGTAATTTTTGCCCCTCATTAAAATGTTGGTGATATCTATATTTACTCTATTTATTTCTTAGTTATCCCTTCATAAGTACATTAAATTATTTACTATATTTTGATTTGGTTTTCAAGTGATTTCTTGTTGGAAGACATGTAGGGATAGGAATGGCTACTATTTCCTCAAGACCAACACTTAACCAAGAAATATTCCCAACGTTGGTAAGTTCTATAATATTTTTTGTCTTCTAGTAGGTTCTATAATTATATATGCTAATGAGAAAATTTAAATTATATTTCTATATATTTTGCAGTAATATCTGCTGGTGAATGATCAGGTGATGATATCTCGAGAGCATGTAGATGGTATGAGTTATGCTTTTTAGAAGAAAGTGAGTGAGCTGGTTAATGAACTTGAAAATTTATAGCAACTTGTTAGTAGTGGAATAGAACAGAATATAATTTATTTATTTATATATATAATTTATATAGCACTATTCCAATCCTTATACACAAGTGTTTGATTCCCGGTTTAGTTCTATTCTACCTAGCCAGTGTAGCAAGAATGTTATCAAACACTTGTTATATATAATTATATAATCACGGAAAATGCTTTCCTCTGGCCCCCATATGCCTGATCAACCAAACTTCAACGTAACAACTTTGTTATCTATAATTATATAATTACGGAAAATATAACTTTGATCTTTTCTGTTTTCAAATTAAAAGGTTGAGTTTGTTTTCGTAACAAGAGATCAGGTGACGTGGCATGCAGTAATTATATATTTTTTAAATTGTAAATTTTATGGTTACCGATTTACACCAACAATGTCTTATCATCACATGGATCAGTGACTGAAACAATTACCGACATGGTCGGCGACTTTTACTTTTCCCGACGTCTATCCATGTCAACCAGTAAACTAATACAAAATATTTGTCATATAAAATTAATACGTGGTTTGAGAGAATTATGTAACAATCTTCTTCCACCCTTAACCTTGGTCAGGGGTTCGATCCCTGGTCTTGGGTATGGAGCAGCGTTAAATCTCCTGGCCAGCTGTCCTTCCCATAGAGGAACCCACAATGAGCGGAGGATTAGTCCTTGGCCTATCGGGCTGGGAGATACCTTACGAAAGCAAAAAAGAATTATGTAACAATCTACACCATGGTAAAGTTAAAATATTATTTGATTAAAATATCTTTTTTAAGTCAAATATTGAAATATCCTTAAATGATGACAGCGTCTGTGCGCAACCAGATCCCGCATTATCAGTGAGAACAACTATTGGAAAATCTTATATTTAAATAAGACATATATCTTTTTTCCCCCTTCTTTAATAAGAGAAATCTACTAAGGATATTAGGAAAAAAATATATTAAGTTTGAAGGTAGATTATTTATATATACATTTTATGCTAGATCTTGGGAATATATTGTTCGCCAATAGTAATTAGTGCAACTTATTTCAAGTTTTAAATTTATTAACGTACATAATCTTTTTTTATCTAATACAAAATATCCAAAATTAATTGAAAGAGTTTAAAACAAAATTAAAATATTAAAGAAAGAAAATAAAATTTCATAATTGTCAGAGTCTTTGAATGCACATTGACCAAAAAATTGCATTTAAATTTGTGGCAGGATACAAGACACTGCGTATGCTCCGGGATCTCAAGTTTGTTGTTAACAATTAGTATTATCCTTTTCACAGTTATTCTTTTTTTTTCACACAAAAGTATTTTTTTAAAACTATTCTATCTTGATTCATTAACAATATATCTGAATTCAAAATTTAAAATTATATATATATATTTTTTTAAAAAAAGTATCCGAGATTATCTCTGCCCTCGAATTTCGTCTTATATCGTCGTCGCAATTCAATATATGTTCTTAAGGCCTGTCAGTTCATAGATTATTAGATAAGATTGAAGATAAGTTCTTTTTTTTCTTTTCCAGAAAGATAGATAATTCGCCAAAATGGAACAATCACATTTCCTTTGGCAACTTTTCCCAAAGGGCTTAAAGATCCTCTTGGTGGGCATTGATAAGCTTACAAAAACTTTAATTGAGACCCAACTTTCACAACCTTTTTATTTAATCACTACGTGTGACACTATTGATTCTGCCCTAAGTTGCTTAGGAGACAGAAATTATTCTTTTGATTTGGTTATCAGTGACGTCGAACACAGAGGTGGCTACCAGTTCGTCAGAGATCAACGCTTAAAAACAAACATTCCTCATGTTTGTGAGTGACTAACTAAGTTTTTCGTAAACGAATGCTAATATCAGATCAGGTTAATGTTAGGGTTTGCATTATTTTGCAGTAATACGTGACCTAGGAAGATCAAGCGACGCTGAGATGAAAAAGGCATTTGAATTCGGCGCATGTTATGTTTTGTCGAAGCCAGTGAGCGAGAGTGAGCTGAATAACGTATGGCAACATATTCGTTGGAGTCAAGGACAAAGGATAAGGAAACAACAACAAGAGACAATTATTGAGACTGAACAACCACCTAAGAGTGACGAAACCCATGTTCATGACCCGGACAAGGATCCAAAAGTCGAATATGTCGTCGGCGAGTTTATGAATTATGTCGCAGCACCTTCTTTGAGCAAACGGCGACGAAGGATTGTCTGGACTACAAAACTTCATCAAGCGTTTGTTAATGTTGTGGATAAACTCGGTGGCCCTGAGAGTATGCTTAGCGTCTTACTTTCTCTCTCTCTCTCTCTCTCTGTTTTTTTTTTGTTATTTTAATTTCACATATTGGCCAGTTTTCTTTCATTCCTAGCTAGTTGAGTACAATAGAAATAGAATTTGTTTATAATCTTCTGACCTGATCAGCCAATTCATCCAAGAAAAAAGAGTGTGGGAACTGGGGAGTGGATATGATCTTGTTCCTAAATAATGCTTATTAAATAGATAGGAGATAGATGGAAGGAATTAAGGAAGGTAATTAGAGTATTTTAAGAAAAAATGTGTTTTATTAAAAAAAATTTGTAGGGTGTGTTTTGAGCTTTTTGTTGCTATATAATTATTTTTGTTTTATTATATCTCAGAGGCGGTGCCGAAAGCAATACTTGAAAACATGAAAGTGCCCATTTTGACGAGAGAGAATGTTGCAAGTCACCTACAGGTTGAAAGACATTAATACTACTTCACTTCATTATTATTTCTTTTATATGCCACCATTTATTTAATAATGATAATAATAATAGTTTCTTCCATGGCTATGCTTTCAGAAATATAGAATATTCTTGAAGAAAAATCAGGTCAAGCCTGTGGACAGAATAGCTTCATCATCAAATCCTGGAAGATTTGACAAAAGTAATGAAAATAATCAAGTATCAGTTCCTCATCTGACTCATCAGTTCACCGATTCCCAAGTCCATCATTTTCAACATGTCCGTCAACCGCTAATACAAATGAAAAAACAACCTGAACAAAACTTCAACTGTGGTATGATCATTTATTGAATTTTATACGTGTTATTTTCCTTAATTATAAATTAAATTAAATGTTTCATATGATTCTAATTTCTGATTATTATTATTATTATTATTATTTTTGGAATCATGATATGTTCAGGTCCTGTGATTCCATTGTCAATGCTACCTTCATCATCTCTTCCAAGAAATAGCTACAATATGATGATGCAGCAGCAGAAGTTGGTTTCTGCTACTTGGCAGGTAGATCAAAACATAGCTTCAGTTTCTTGTTACCTTCCTACTATTAAAGGTGGTAATGATAGAATCATAACGCCTGAAGCTAGTGATCCTGATATGATGTTAAACTCTTATTTCGATGAGTCAAACTATGATTTCATTGGACCAGAATATTCCATTCATCCTTATTTAGACCTGCTCGGATTCGGGAGATTTCAAAACAATGAATGGAAGACCAATATTGCTGATGATGAGAAGCAACAATATAATTTAACAAGTTCTCAATATATTTGGTGAACTGAGAAAATCCTTTGTTTTACGATGGAGACACGAACTTTATTTCTCTCCTAGTAGTGTCCGTCCTTTGATGGGATTTTTCATTGTTAATTATGCCAAATTTTAAATCATTAGTTTGAATATTATAAAATTCTTTACTGTTTATCATCATATTTGGTTGGGCCACACAGTACAAAGCTTCGTGTGTTTTTTTTTTGGGGGAATAAAAATTATCAAATAATATTAAAAGCAAACTAAATGTACATCTTAAGTATTAATTAAGAACGAGCAAGATGAAAAAACCTAGTGAAGCTAGGAGACTTTATTGGGATGATGCATGCATGAAGAAGCATTCTCCGAATTCAGAACCAAATCGATCGATGTCAAAGAGATAAAATTCTGGAAAAAGTATTAATTAAGTGGTGGCATTGTTTCCAGGAGAACCCAATGAACTGGTGATGCTACTAGAAAAGACTTTCCTTGGCTTGGCATATATGAAAAAGGGAAATTATTGCAATGCTTTGGTCGTGGAACTACTATCTGTTGCAATCAAAGCTAGCTGACTAAGAAAAATAGGTATTTTAGTTATTTATAATTAGAGGTGAAATAAGCAAGGTCTTGGCTTGTGGCAAGTTAAAGGCTTATTTCCAAGCCTGTGTGCCTAAAGCTTTAAATATTTAATTTGTCATTTACATTTTATTATTATTTTTTCAAAATTCAATAATTTTTCTATATCTTTTATTTTTATTTTTCTACCTATTTTCTTTTATTACTCTTTTTTATCTTTTCCCCTTTTATTATAATTATTTTATTTTATATTTTTTATTTGTAATATATTTTTAATACTAATTTCCTTTACTCTAGTAAATCATAATTTAAATAAATTCTTGTTACATAACTAATTACATGTTAAAATCTCTTTATCTTAAAAAAAATATTTCATAATGATAATTAAATCACAAAAATAAAAATTAGATTGCTACATTTAATATTTATTTTTTACATATTTTTTTATAATATTATATACCTATAACAGGCCCAAGCCAGCTTGATAGGCTTAATAGGCTTATCTACATGTCTGACTTTTGTCTCTTAAAGGAAACATACCTATTAACAGACTTGAACCTACTACTAGGTTCAAATAAGTCAGGCCACCTGACCTATTTCCAATATAATTTATAATAAATTTCTTTTTCTTAAAATACCATCTCTTGTTGTGATTACCCTTTGAATAGAAACACTTCGGGCAACATTACTACTTCATATAAAACTTTTTTACCCAATTTGATTATATTAAGCAAGTTAGTAAATTAATATGACATGGTTTTTTTTAAAATATCCTAATCATCTTCTTTAATTTCCTCCATTTCTCATTTACCAGGTTATAGCTAAGAGAGCATCAACGAATATGGGGTAAATTATAAAAATAAATTGATAAATATGATAAATATATCTTATATTTAAGATAAAAAACAATACTCTAATTAAGTCCTACATTAAATTAAAGACCAGAAGAGTAACTCTTAGGCCTACGTGGAAGGTCAGAAAAAGAGCAACGGTCTGTAGGAACATTATGGACTGTTAAACATTAGGTGAAATTGCTCCATTTATAAAATATCATGGGTTAAATTGCACTGCTAATTAGTTTAGGATACTAAATGCACCTGCCTAATTATGTTTTATTCTTGTTATGGATGTTTAATATGTATGACTTCAAAAATTTTATTTTGAATAATACTGTAAATATTAGAATAAAAAAGGGAAAATGATAGAAAAAGGACTTTAAAATTACAAAACCCTAGATAAGTTATTTCCGATAAAATGAGTTCTGAATTTTTTTTATCAAGTCTTCTCATTACCTCATCAATTCTTGATAAACTTGATTTGGGATTTTGCAATTTCAAAGTCTTTTCTGCCATTTTCCCTAAAAAATCGTTCCCAGAAATCAAACCGCAGCACACAAATCATTACTTGATTTTGAAGCTAATCACAATAAGAAGTTAACAATACAGCACAACTTTTTCCTCAGTTTGTGTTCACAGTTCGCACACCGCAAAAAAAAAAAAAAAAGAAAGCGTCCATCGTTTATAAGTTACTGCCAATACCTCACACACTCCTCGGTTCACAATCTACCGCTAGCACAAAATAAAAACAAGTTTCTAACTAACACAAATGAAACAAGAACAAATTTCTTGGTTTAGCATGAAAAAAAATAGGGTTAACATGTTCATCCATGGCCCTCCCCACTAATTTTGCACCTTAATCTAATTAAAAAAAGGGAATGTTTTAAAGCATTTGATTTATGAACAATGTTATGGAGATAGTGACCTGGCTTCTCTCCTCTTTTTTTTTTTTTTTCCCGCCGGCTCCTATCATTTACCCTTACCTTTTTTACCATTAAATTAAGATTTAATGGTCCACATTTAATATTTTCCCATCATTTAATAATATTTTTTATAAAATATTAAAGGTGGACTGTTAGATATTTATCCAATGGTCTTCAAGGTGGTTAAGGATATGAGCGGACAGGGAAGTCATGTCCCTAAATTTTTATAAATATTATAAGAATTATTTATTTAAAATATTATTAGGCTTATTGATTGATATTCTGCCTATCCAAAATCTTAGATTTAGGCAAGAAATATATATTTTTAAAGAGATGTAGCTAGATGTTATGCGGTAAAAATATAGTAAGAGATTTACATGGTAAATATCGTGACTTATTTTAATTTTCAAATTTATTAGTATACAAATATTTTCCCCGTTATGACTAGTCCTCCGAAAAAAAAGGCTATGTACATAAGATATATTGTGTAAATTGATAGTTCATCTTCTTAACTAACAAGTCAAATTTTGTTTTTGTTTCAACTCATAACCGTCTTATATATATTTACAAAAAGATATTATCTTTTGACATCCAACAACTTATCTGAATTCAAAATTTAAAATGTTTATCCAAAAAAAACATTAACCTACTTAAATATAATGCAGATATACACTGGCCTCTGTATACGTAGTTACGTGCTACACTGGCTTATCTCACGTGAACACACATACACACACACATATATATATCACCCGAGTTTCTCTCTCTCCTGATCCACTCTGATCTTGAGATCATAATCACGATCAGTCTTCTCTGTACGTAGCTCTAAGATTCGATTCGGCAAAGATGCAGCGTCCTGCCGCCGATGATCCTCCTCCTCCTCCTCCTTTCATCCCATATTTCCCTGACCGCATGAAGGTCGTCTTAATTGGCCTTGATGATGCCACCCAAACCTCTATTCTGAATCAGCTTTCACATCTTTATTACCAGACGTTTATTATAGCTGGCGATGCTCGTTTAGCCTTACGTTTCATAAACAATAAGCCCGACCTTGACTTGGTTCTTAGTGATGTCTCTTTGAAAGGCACCATTAATGGCTACCAATTCATTGCCGAAGTCCAACTCTTGAAGAGAAATATTGCCCACGTTGGTAAGAAGTTCTCTATGTATTTATTTTCATACTTTTATATATGTTAATGTGAGAGATGGGAGGTTTAACGTTATATTTGTGTTTTGCAGTAATACTTGGACGTGAAAGGTCAGGTCAAGAGACGAGAAGCGTCTATACGTGTGGCGCAAGTTATGTTTTGTGGAAGCCAGTGAGTGAGCACTCTGCTGAGATTCAAAATTTGTGGCAGCATGCTTTTAGGGCTAAAATTAAGCCTCTTCCTTTTGCTTCTCCTCTTCCTTCTTCTTTCCCCCAACAAGCAAGTGTACAAAGAAGAAACGAGATTATGAATGATGGTCAACAACCTACTCCTTCAAAAAAACCACGGCTGCTCTGGGACAACGACCTCCATCAGGGCTTTTTAAAAGCTGTACATGAACTTGGCCCAAGTATGCCATCTTTCGTCTCTTTTTTATCAATATTCTTTAAGTCGTTTTATAATGTTATAAAATATGCGAGTTATGAATGTAACAGTTTTTCTTTTTCGGAGCTTATACTGTTAGAATTTGAATCCTGAATATATCTGTTTTTTTTATGTCAGATGCGGTGCCTAAGCGAATTCTTGAACATATGAAAGCGCGTATGGTTACGAAGGCGGCTACTCTGACGAGAGAAAATGTTGGGTCTCACCTACAGGTTTAGACATGTTCTTTTCTTCTTCATCATCATCTATTATTTATATTCCAATTTTTAACTAACTAGGGCTTCTTCTGTGTAGAAATTTAGGGAAAACCAGAAGAAAGCAAATGGCATGACAATAGTGACAGTGAATGGATTCCCTCCTCACAGACATGTCATTAACAATAATAATGCTCTGCCAATAGCAGAAGTATCACATGTTCTTCAGTCTCTTCCTCAAAACCGCATGACTGACTCTCCTCATTACCATCCATTAATGCGGTTCATGAACAGTATGATTACAGGTTTAGAGAAGTTTTATTTTCCTTTGTTCTTTATAATTCTTAATTTCTAATTAATTCCGCATTTATAATTTCAGTGCCTCAACATGAGCCTCAACATGGGCAACCAGTTCCTTATGGCAATGTGCATGGGCAACCAGTTCCTTATGGCAATGTGCATGAGCCTGCTCGAAGGCCAGTTTTATCTTGGGTTGATAATGCTGCACCTATGATGAGTCAGCATCCATCTTCAGGTTCTGGAATTTCCATTGGAAGACCTCATATGGAGCACCAACCTGGAATTTCCATTGGAAGGGAGCACCAACCTGGAATTTCCATTGGAAGGGAGCACCAACCGGTAACTCAGAATTTGACTTTGGATAGACTGGTGCAACAAACAATAACACATCAAAACCCCAGTTCTGAAGTTAGAAGTAACATGGAGCAACAACCGATAACTACTTTTGGTATGCAGCAAG
This sequence comes from Acacia concinna, assembly GCA_037177275.1. Lineage (NCBI taxonomy): Eukaryota > Viridiplantae > Streptophyta > Magnoliopsida > Fabales > Fabaceae > Acacia > Acacia concinna. The sequence continues at coordinate 925,861 of JBAGKO010000004.1, read as the reverse complement.
ATCAAGACCAAAACCCAATCCCATCTTCAGGAAACCAAGACCAATCAGTCGGTACAGGAAACCAAGACCAATCAGTCGGTACTTCCTTTCAAAGAAGGAATATGGAGCAACGTGCACAGCAACTAGATCAAAACCCATCGAATCTGACTTCTAGTATGCACCAACTAGATCAAAACCCATCAGAAAACCAAAACCAATCACTGGCTACTGCTACTTCCTTTAAAAGAAGCGATATGGAGCACCACCTAATAACCCAGAACCCAAGTTCAGGAGTTACTTCCTTCAGAAGAAGTAATATGGAGCAACAACCGATAACGACTTCCGGTATGGATCAAAGCCCAAACCCATCTTCAGAAAACACGTCCTTTCAAAGAAGGAATATGGACCAAAACCAACCACTGGCTAATTCCTTTGAAAGAAGTAACATGGAGCAACAACTGATAACCCAGAATCTGACTTCTGGTACGCAGAAACTAGATCATTCCATTGAAAGAAGTGAAAGAAACAATATGGAGCAACAACCGATAGCTAATATGGAGCAACAACCTACGCAGCAACTAGATCAAAACACAAGCAATAATCCTATCAGAAGTGGTCATGATGGAATGACGACGCTGGAACCAGCAAATCAAGATGATGAGGGTTGGAATTGTTTTGAATTTCCGAAGGAGGATGAGGGCGGGAATTTTCTCTTTCCACGATTAGAAAGTGATTTTCTTGATGAATTATTAAATAAAGACGATCCTTGATTGGGTCGTATAACTAGATTCTATTTATTCTGTTTTCATATTTCCTTTATTGTCAAATGTCAATTTATATTTCCTTTATTGTCAAATGTCAATTTATATTATGTTTTCAACCTTCTAAGGGATTTTTCATTGTCATGGAAAGTGCTGGAACGTGATGCCTGAGCTTAAAACTCAGTCCACTTATAGTCACAATTTCTTCTCCTTATTCTTCTTCTCTTTAATTTCTGGAACTCACAGAGCTCCTTCCTACCCTCTCACTCTCTTCTTTATCTTAAATAGGAAAAAATTATAAAAAGGAAAACAAACCCAAAAAGGTTCTTCAATTCAAAACCATCAATCTCTCTCTTTCTGCGTCTGATTCGGCTGAAGAAATTCAGCTGTTGTGATACACTTTAAATGAATTCATCCGAGTGTTGTTGTATTGAGACGCTAAAATTCATATCTAACCCAAACCCAACTCTTATATTATAGACCATAGGTTCCAGACTCATTTTGGAAATCTCTCCTCAATGAACACCTTGTGATAGCTGCATCACACTGCTTGTAAAAGAAAATTAATAAAAAAACTCAACTATACAACTTAATTTTTTTGTTTTTTGATAATCAAATTTTTGGAAGGGAGTCCAACTCACCCATGATGTAAGGGTAAGGCGCAATCTCCATTCTTCCTTGATGATACAAATATCGGGTAGGGCAAGCCGTCAATTACTTTCAGGCATTAACCTAAGCACCCTGGAGTTAGGGTGCCTCCTGTAACATCCCAATTTTCTGGGTAATTCTTCAAGTAATAATAAGAATAAAGTCTTATTATTTTATGTGAAATTTTT
>JBAGKO010000004.1:893697-906266 GCA_037177275.1 Acacia concinna | reverse complement strand
GTGAGGTTTCTTAGTTGCATTCATTTTTGTTAATTTTTGCATCATTGCTTGGTTCTTTTAGCATATGGTGTGAGCATAAATTGGAGATAAGTAATAAGACATGTTTACCAATTGTGGTTCTTGATTCTTGCATTTGCCTATTCATTCCTTTTTATTTGTTGGTTCTTGGCTTTAAAAGGTTTGCCTATGAGTGTAAAAGCTAAGTGTGAGGAATTTGATAGAGTAAAATATTTGCATATCTTTTCATAATTAATCTTAGACTTTCGTGGGATTTAATTGATTATTTTGGGCATGATTGAGTATTAATATGATATTTGAGTGCAAGGGTATTTTGGGAATTTAATTGGTCAAATTGTGATATTTTAAGTAACATTTTTTTATTCCCATTATTCTTTAATTGTGAACATATGATATTACCTATGTGCATCTCATTTATATAGGTGATGACATGATACATTGAAGCTTAATGGAACGTAAAGATGGAATTCAAGGAGAGCAGATGTGCAGATTTTATCTCCAAATTAATTGATTTTAAAAGGCATGAGAAAAGAATAAGGCATTGTTTGGTGGCTGAAGGTTTTTGGCCCTTAATTCCTTTGGACATTTACCAGCCTCCAAACATGCCCTTAGACCTAATGTATTCACCCAAACCAAATCTCACACATGGAGGGAGGATTTATTATTCATTTAGTTAGTTTTCGCAAGGGTGATCTCGAGAATTAGAAGAACACGCGATCACAGTCGTCTCTCTCTCTCTCTCCACCGACTTCCACTATCTTCACCCATTCTTTGATTTCATTCCGAAGCAATTGAAATATATTTGGATTTCATTTCGAAGCAATTGAAATATATTGCACTCTCACTCTCTTTCCTATTCTTCTATCTTCAATTCTCTCTCTGTTCTAGTGCTCTGTTGTGTAATACAAGGAAAACTATAGTAGTCTTACTTTTGTGTGAGGTAATTTAGTAGATCCGACCTGAGCCGGTACGTAACTAAATCCCTCCTTGTATGTTGTTTATTTCTAACAATACACATATACTTGCTTCTTCTATTGATTAGCAGGACCAATTTCTCAATATGGAAACATGAAATAATTTTATTGGTGTGATTCTTATAGTATTCTTTGATTTGAAGCATAATTTCAACTAGGGGAAAAGTTAAACGGCTTTTTTTCCTACCAAGCTTTAAAAGGAGGCTGCAATGAAGTGGTAATAATTGTGGGAATGGCCACATCCAAGTTTTGATTGTTTTGGGCTTATCTTCATCTTCCTGGACTCGAAAATTGAGGATACATATTGCTAAGAGTGAAAACTGGTTCAAGTTTGTTAATATATCTCGCCTTAATTGATACCAATACTGAGATAGTGAGAAAATGGTTGTTGAGATAAAAAAAAAATTGCCAATTTTCATTATTCGTAGATTTATTTAAGTTTTCCACATTTGGCAGAGCTTATGCAAACAGGGGTGCAGAAATTCAAATTAAAAGACAATCGTATGGCTGAACAAACTGAGAAATTCAATTCAAATGGGGGAAACATGAGAAGAAGATTGTCAATTAATTGATAAATCATGGGAGAGGCGTAAATTAAAGCTGATGAAATCATATGCTTAATTTGCTCAGTATTTGGTCATCAAAGTTGCCAAGATACTACTCATATATTTCAGTCAAAGAATCGAAGCTGAATTGAAGAATGGAGTGTTGAACAACAATATTCTGAGGAACAAAGGGAAGACATCACCATGAATGTCAACGAGGAAGATGTCTTCTAAAAGTAGAGAGAGTAAGAGTTAGATGAAGAGAAGAAACAGAGGGAGAGGGAGAGGGAGGAAGGCTGAGAGGGGGAGAGAGCACTTGACACTTGGACCTCTCCACTTCACTTATCATGTTGGATTATATTATGGTTAAGATTTGATATCTTCTAAAAAAAATATAAACTATCTCAATATAAGTACAAGATATGAATTACTTAGATCAAATTTTAATGATTTCTATGTGATATTATAATGATAGTTTTATAGGATGTTAAATCTCAACGGTTGATAATTGATTTAATTGTAAGAATAAAAGAGTGGATAAAAGTGGGAAAGTCTACTGCCTTTGTGGGCCCATAAATATAAAGTAAAGGGATGTTTGCTTAAATTGATGGTTTTGTCAATTTTATGATAATATTATGAGTAATTTTATACCCTAACCCAACAATAATGAAGCAGGAAAATATTGTAAAGATTTGATTATTGTTATGGAGACGATTAGATAAAAGCTAAAATTGTATAAATATCATAAGACTCAGGAGATATACTAATATAATTAAGGATATCCTGCCTAGATTTTCTCTATATCCAAAATCTTAGATTTAGGTAAGATATATTATTTAAGGATATTGGGAGATAAAAATATATTAAGAATATTAAATGATAAGAGATATACTAGTTAGGGATACTAGGACGTAGTTAATATCTTAAAGTGACGTTAGTATCCTTTTAACAAAAAATCTATCTCTCTACTCTCTAGATTATCCAAACTTGTTTGAACCCAAAAATATTAACTTATTTTTCAAAAACAAACAAACAGTAACCGATAAACTGTACGCTTTCTCCTCAGCTCCGATCCTCGTAGGTACATATATACATACACATACCCGTCTTTCTCTCCTGATCTTAGATTACCATATAGTTCAAAGATTTGATTAGCCAATATGCATCAATCTGCAGCCGATCATTGTAGTGATCTTCCTCCTCCTTTTTTTAGTGAGTATTTCCCTGACGGCTTGAACCTGCTCTTAGTTGGCGCCAATGAAGCTACCCAAACTATTATCCAGACATATCTTCCACAACCTTATTATAAAATCTGTGTGTGTGGCAGTGTTGCTTGTGCCCTAGCACTTTTGCGAGATAAAACACATAATTCTTGTGACATGGTTCTCAGTGATGTCGGATTGAAAGGTGAAAATGTCTACAACTTCATCGGAGAGGTACAGCAGCTGAGCTCAAATATTACCCTTGTCGGTAAGTAAGTGACTAATTAAGGCTTTTTGTTTTTGTATATGAATGGTAATATCATATATGTTAATGAGAGAATTTACATTTAAATTTTTATATGCAGCAATATGCGAGAGTGACAATGAGACGGTCCGCGCATATCTAAGTGGTGCGTCTATGGTTCTGTGGAAGCCAATGAGTGATCGCGGGAAAGAGATTAAAAATTTATGGAGACATGTTTACAGGATGAAGGAACAGCGTGAGGCGCCTGAGACTCACTTGTCCAATAACAGTGATACGAGGAGGGAACAATATGACGTGTCTGAGACTCACTTGTCCAATGACAGTGATACGAGGAGAGAACAACATGACGTGTCAGAAACTCACTTTGCCAGTGTGGACCAGGGAGATCATATACAACAGAATCAGAATCAGAATCAGAATCAGAATGAGGGTCATTCTTTTCTTCCATCTTTTGTGAATCATAATAGAGAATATCCACACAAAAAACGTCGAATCTCCTGGGATGGTCCTCTGCAAGATGGGTTTCTTTATGCTGTGAACTCCCTTGGCGGCCCTGAAAGTATGCTTGCATCTTCCTAGCTTCTTCTCCTTTTTAAATTTCTTAATAAAAGCTTCCATTTTTTAAAATTTGTCTGCTCCTCAGAAGCGGTACCAAATCGTATTCTTGAAATAATGAAGACAAGGATGGAACTGCCTGAAGATTTAACCAGAGAAAATGTCGGAAGTCACTTACAGGTATTATGATTACTTCTCTTCTTCTTCTTCATCATTATTATATGTTTTATATCTGTATTTCTACTTTCAGAAACATAGACTGAGAGAAGCGAGGAAGAAGCGTGCCTCATTTTCCTATAATAGTCATCGTCCCCATGCCCAACCGCAACTGCAAACGCCAATACAGCCGTCTGAACAAAACTTCAATAACTTCGGTAAGATGATATGATTACGAAACCCATTGATTGATTCCCGAAGATTTTGACTCGTTTCCTTTGTTTCAAGTATAAGCATAATTGAGGAGGATTTGAAGTGTAGTGACCAGATCGCTTTAATTAATATGTCGTTCTTCATAAGTTTAACTTCTAACTTCAGGTAATGTGGTTACACGGTCAACGTATGCTGAATATCTTAGGAAGATGAATGCACTCAATACCATGGGTTATTGGATACAACATCAACGTCTCAGGTCCATGCTGCAGCAACAACAGATTGATACTTCCTTTAGAAGCCCGCTTATAACTCAAAACCAAAACCACCCAGCTTTAGGTTTTTTTCCTCATCTTACTGCTAATAATGACGGAATCCAAGCTGTAGATACTTCCTTTGGAGGTAGTAATCAAAACCAAGCTCTAAGTATGCAGGAGCGATATGATATGCTGCAGAACCCACAGATAGCTCCAAACCCGACTTCTAGTATGCAGCAATTAGACCAAAATTTGACTTCTGGTACGAAGCAACTAGATCAGTAGTAGGTTTGATTTCTTCTAAGCTAGTGAAAAAGCAGCACTTGTCATTAGGGATTATCTTGATGATCATCAGTCCAATGATAAAAATAGTCTCTATCTTCAATTGGGTCAAGTTTCTATTATACATATTTCCAGCTAATTCTTAACTTTAGTTTCAACTTTTATGGGATTTCTATTATGGCCAGTGTTGGTTTGAATATTTTGACGTTCTGAATGTTCTTTTTTTTTTTTTTTTGGTCTAGTTCTGTATGTTAATTAGTTACAGCGCTACTCAACATATGAGTTTGTAATTGTAAATAATTAGGCTAAGAGAAATGGGAAAAAAGGCAATGCATACATAGCATCATAATGATTTAATAATAGATGGACAACCTATTAAATAGATACAATTTAATAACAAATTAATGTTAATAGAGCATCTTCAAAGAGCGCAAAAAGACTGAAGTGAGAGCGCCTTGAGCGGGATTTTGTGAGTAAGTGAAGTTTGGTGAGAGGAGGTAATGGACTTTCTTTAATTTAAAAAGAGGAGGTTTAGTTGATTTTGTTTCTGGTTTAGTGCAATACCCTACTCTAAAATCTTTATTAAAGCTATCTAGTTGAGAAGGAATCACTAATGTTCTTTAGAATCCTTAAGTTCTCAAAGACTTTACTTATACTTTAAGATAACAATTGTCATGAAATTGAGTTTTCTAAAAAATTTAAAAATATTCCATAACTAATTTACTTTAACTTTAAAAATGTTGGTTCACAGCTTCAAAATGAAGCTTTTCTAATACCTTTCATAATAAAATAAAGACTCAAGCTTATGAAAGTCCTATTGGATCTAGAATTTGTTTAAAATTTAATCTCTTAACAAGATTTTCGCAGCGCATTCCAGAATTCTGATCCAACTAAGAAAAATCATATCTCTTTATCTATACATCCAAAAATTACAAATTACTACTCAATTTAAAACTTAGGATGTGTGCTATTATCATATAAAATATCAAGATATAATTTAAACATTACTATACAGAATTCTAGAAATTAACAATATATTCTACTACATGTATCATTTTTTACTACACTTATATTTTCTATCATATTTGTAGTCTAGGCTACCAATCCCCTTTTGGGAGATTATATACATCTCAAAATATCAAAAAGATACATGTAATGACTCTTATACTAAGGGCAAGGTATATATATGTATAAGTTCAAAATACTTCAATATCTTCACCCTAACTAAGCATCCAACAGCTCCCTTCTTCTTTAACTTCCACTGGTCACTATGCTCTTGCCCTTAGAAGCATTTGCCCTTACTGTTTGTCATGGAAGATAGGGGGTGAGATTTTGGGAAATCTCAGTAGCAACAACCTTTCATCATGCTAAATATACAAGATTAATAACTATGAATGTAAATGCAAACCATAATGAACAAGACCTTGCGGTAAACTAAGTTGAAAAACTAACTAGTACACAATCTCTTTGCAAAGAGATAACTGAATAAATAACTGGTGCACAATCTTTTGCAAATAGATAACTGCATAATTAACTGGTGCACAATCTCTTGCAGATAGATAACTGCATATTTAACTGGTGCACAATCTCTTGCAGATAGATTATTGCATAAATAACTAGTGTACAATCTCTTGCAGATAGATAAATGCATAAATAACTGGTGCACAATTTCTTGCGAATAGATAACTGTATAAATAACTGGTGCACATTCATTTCACAAATAGAGAAAATGAATACATATTATAAAAATATGAACTAGCACATATGCTAGATAGATAACTGCTCTGCCGATCTATCTGCTGCCTATGGCCATGGCTATTAATTATGTTCAAATGCTTAACTACAGCAAAATAGTGCATACATCATGCTACAAACAATACATAATAACATGAGCGGAAAAGAGTCGCTACCTTTTGCTCTTCCTTCCGTATTACCTTCACCTTATTTCTTTGTTTGATAATTTCTTTGTGGGCTTGGGCAAATATCAAAACCTATCATTATTATATTACGTAAGGATAGATTAATAATCTACCATTCATAACTTATATTTAGCTAACACTTCTCAAGATCCTTACTTTAAATAAAATCTACCCTTTGGCTTTCATTACCCAATTCGCATGAACACTTCATTCTCAATTACAGAATTTATTAAATTCACTTTCTCCCTCATATTCTTCTTCTAATAGGAACCATAAAAATAAAAAGGCCTATTTAGTTTCACATGCATAAGACTGAATTTTGTTATTCTTTGAAACATTATCCAATAGTTTACAATACCCCTAAATGACCTCAGCTTCAAAAACAATCCTTGTATAATCATTATACCATCCAAACATGTTCATTGGTCATTTGAGTATTCATAAACTTTCTTCTAATACCTTAAATCACTTAGTATTTAGAAGTTCTCAAGACAACAATTCTATAATTAGTTTCATATGCCGAATCATCAATCAATCAATTGTTCTTCAACTTCAATATCATCATTAAATTGAAACTTCTTTGGACAGCAAGCCATTTTAATCTATAAATTTTCTAGATTTAAGAACAACATTAGGATCAGTACACTAGGATCCTTTGATTTTATTCTTCTACTCTAAGGCGCTTATTTGACATTTCGAAACATCAAAGTAACACTAATTAGATCAATTTCAAGCTTCAGAAATTTAGACCATAATGATGTTAATAATAATATATCATATAACATCAAAACGTATATCCTCTCACAAACATTTGCTTTATACTGAAATATCATAGGCTTAAAATTAGTTTCCAATTCTATGATTTGAACTCCACGGTCTCAATATCCTATGGTACAATTAGCTTAATACCAATAGACATAAACAATTATTTGAACTATTAGGTGACATTTTCGGTTCTGCATTCTTTCAGTCACACATATGCACACATTCATATATCATATATCAATTCCAATTTCTCATGTGCAGCTGCCACACTATATACATAAATATGCAGACAGTTCACTTCGGTTTCAGCTGACATACACACATTTTTGGTTTAGACATATAATCTCGATTCCAAATGGAAAATACACATTCGGTTTAGTAAAGATTTTTTGTTCTAAACACACAAATAAAACCTAATTCCATTCAGACACACACCTTCAATTTTGAGATAGACCCATTCGATTTCAGACAGATATACACTATCAGTTCCAAACATATGCTTTTGGTTTCATATATACATTCTCAGAAACCATTACCCACAGCTCATAGACCACATGCAAGCATCAATTTCTCATTTCGAACTAGAATCCACACACATTTAGTTGAACCCAAAATAGAAATGAGACGAAATCAAGAATGGGAATGGAAACACATCCAAGAATTCACCTTAATCACACATCCAAGATTGCATGCAGCGATTCACCTTTCCTCTAGTTGATCCTATTTTCTGGTGTGCAAATCGCGTTCTCTATTCTCTACTCTCTGTCTCACCATTTGGTTCTCTGATCTCTGGTTTTGCTTCGCTAAATTGAAAAAAAAATGGGGAGAGGAATGAGAGTGATTTTGGTGTTGCTGGACCGAAGGAAATGGTGAGAGGAGTGAAGTGTGCAATCTCGGTTCTCTAATCTCTGTCTCTCTTGTCTGTGCCTCGCTGAAGAATCGAAGGAAAATGAATGAGAAGTGAGTGTGTGTGTGTGTGTGTGTATTCGATTTTTCTTTTAGTAAAGGTGGAGAGAATAACATTTGCTCCAGCTGTCCATGGTTTTCTCTAATTCCTCCATATGTCCGTGATGTGCCATGCGTGGAGAGAAGAAAAGAAAATAAAATAATGGTACTCATGGCTGATTGCATGTGGAAGAGAAATAAGAGAGGTATAAACATGAGTGGGATAAAATTATACATTGGGTTCTTCCAATGTTTCCCAATTTCCAACTTAGTCCTTCTTTATTAATTAAAATAATTCCATATATTTAACCTCAAGATGATTTATTGATCTTATATGTCCATAACTTCCTTAATTCTTCAATTTTTTTTCCAGATCCAAAAATCAATCCCTAAGTATTTTTCCTTGATTTTCTATATCACAAAATAAGATTATATATTGATTCCTCAAAATTTGGGTTATTACAAAACACATAAATGTTAGGATTTGATTTGTGCCTAAATCCACCAAGAAGAAATCAAGAAGGAGCAAAAGCAAGGGAGCCAGACAAAGGTAGCTTTAATCATTTATTTCATATATATATAGTTTGTATTGGTTGCATGTTTAGTTTTGCACTAATGCCACAATTAGGCATGAGAACATGTAACATCCTCACTTGCTATTACCATGCCCATGTGTAGTAGCTAGGTAGTAGTTATTCAGTTTCAGTTTCTCAATTATTATAAGGTGTTGTTCTCTTTGGCTTGTTTTGCATGCTCAGTTATTTATCATGCATTTATATACTGAAATATGATTATTGCTAAAGAGATTTCCCAACCTCACCCCCTCTCTATGTATTAACCTTAGGAGCAAGTTCATCCATGGAAAGGAGAAGCTGGTAGATGCTTAGCTAAGATGGACATGATGAAGCATTTTGCATATATATAAATATATATCCTACCCCTAGTGTAAGAGACTTTACATGTATCTTTTTTGTTATTTTGGGATGTATATAACCTCTCCATAAGGAGAAATGGTAGTCTAGACTACTTATATGGTAGAAAATATAAGCATAGCAAAGAAGGTTAATGTAGTAAAACATATAGTTGGCATCATCAATTCTGCAGGGTAAATATTTGAATTATATCTTGATATTTTATATGATAAAAGTACACATCCTAAGCTTTAAATTGAGTGGTAATTTGTAATTTTTGGTTGTGTAGGTAAAAAAGATATGATTTTTCTAAGTTGGAACAAGATTATGAAATTTTATGCGAAAATCTTTATGAAGGGTTTGAATTTTAAGCAATTTTCAGATCCAATAGGACCCTAATGAGATTGGGTCTTTATTTTATTATAAAAGGCATTGGAAGAGCTTAGTTTTGAGCTGTGAACCACTATTTCCAAAGTTAAATTAAATTAATTATAAAATTATAAAGTTCTCAGAAAATCTGTTTTCTACATTAAATATTTCAATTTGAAGTGTTTAAAAAAAACTTTTAATCTTCTGAGATGCTTAAGAATATTAGTGGTCCCTCTCAACTAGATAGCTTTAACAAAGACTCTAGAATAAGGTATGACATCTCCCCTCTCTTTTTCAATATAAGTCAACATGGTAAAATTGTCAAAAACTCATTTATTACTCTATAAATGACTTATATTAAAAAGAAAAAAAAAATTTCGATACAAGTAATTTATATTGGAAACTAAGTGATACTATTCAATGAATTTCCATGGATCATTTGCTTATAGAGTTTGGACTTTATTTCCTGAATAAATGCGTTAATTATGGTACACACATGGGGAATACCAAATACTCTATCCTATCCACGATATAAATCGCTTTAATCAATTTATCATAAGCAAGAAATTGTAGTTAAACTATTAAATTTTTCCTAAATTAAATAAAATTTACAGTTTTACCTATATTAAATGAAGTTTTAAATGATAAAGAAATACAATAAGTCATATTTAAACATTAATTAGAAGGGAAAATTGGCAATGGTATTAATTTCTCCCCAGAGTGACAGTGTGAATTAAAATAAACCATTTTTCTAGAAGCAACTTATATTATAAATCAAATGAATGTACAATTTGAGTTACAGTTTTTCATTTAAAGTATGCCATATATTTTGGGGTTCATAATGTCCTTGTAGTTAGCATATTGCTCACGCAGTAGCAATTGAGGTTAGTTAATGCAGTAATTTAATGTCCTTCAGCAACTCGCGAGATGTAGCCTGATAAACTACTCGCTCGGTCCCCATTTACATTTTACTTACTTTACCCTTAATTAATTTAGTACGTTACATTAATTAAAATGTTGGTGTATTCCCTTTATTCTCTATCATTCCAGAACGTGCTTCTCTCTTTTGCAAGAAGCATCCGATGTCTCCTTTTCTTTTATGCGGCACCGTTTTAGTGCAAAATATTAGCTTCCTCTTTCTTTTTTTTCTTTTTTTTTTTGAAAATGGTGTTGAGTGTCTTAAAGTATTTTTTTCAGTACCATCCAAGATCTTAAAATACTTTTTCAGTATCATAAAATGATTTTTGGTCCACTTACCACCCTAAAATATTCTGTTAATATCACCCGTTATTTAACTGCCAGCACACCTAATTATTTTTTAGATGTATTCAATATCCTAAACTAATTTTTAATGCATACAACACCAAAACTATTTTACTATAGACACTCAATATCTTAAAGTAATTTTTTGTGTAATGTTTAGGGTGTTTGATGCACAAAAAAGTAGTTTAGGATATCAGGTAATAGTGAAAAAGAAACTATATTGTGATTGGAATTAGATATAGGGTGATAGTTAAAGAATATTTTAGGGTGTCAAGTGGACCAAAAATCGTTTTAGAATATTGAGTGATGTTGAAAAGATATTTTAGGATCTTGGGTAGTACTAGAAAAAATGCTTTAACACACTCTTTTGCCATTTTTCAAAAAAAAAAGGGGTAGCTGAGATTTTAAACCAAAATTGTGCTGCATAAAAGAAAATAAGGTAGCGGATGCTTCTCGCAGAGGAGAGAAGCTGCATCCATCATTCCCTATCATCTTTTTACTATAGATTTGATGAAAGGGCTTAATCGTGTCACTATTATCAAAGAAACTAAGCTAAATACTATAGTATAGTAGTTAACCTAGGTCAATTTCCTCAAGGAACCTAAATTCAAGCTAATTTCCCTAAACAATCTAAAATGAACCTTTAACTTAGTAACTTAACCAAATGACTGCAATGCAAGTGAATTCATGATTTGACAATTACCGAAAACTAATTCTAAATTAGAGGATAAAGTAAATGAACACAAAAATCAACAACTAAACTTAGCAAAATAGAATGGATTGGTTTAGAAACTCAAAGATGATGTTTGGTTTCCTAGAATATCGGATCTTCCTTGCCTCAAGAGTGTAGAGTCATTCTTCACTTGAATCCTAGGCATATGAACTAACAACTAGCTAGATTTTAAGACCACAATTCACACAACTAGCATGAAATGTGTATTTGCCTCTTGATTTCCATGTAACTGGGAGATAGCCAGCAGACTCTAATAAATCAATAACACAACTAGCATAAAGACTTAATTAGTTCCCACACATATCCTTCTTAATTAACTAGACTAAGTAGAATACACATTAAATGTCACACCCTCCTATTGAATCTGACTTTTATTAGAGTAATAGAGTGCAGTTCAAATGGCGAGCAGAAATAACATCGAAATATATTATATTGATATATAGTACCCGTTTACAATACAAGACCTTACTAAAGGGTATAAAAATATTCACAAATTCAGTCCCAAATATTTATCAAAAGGAAAATACATTAAGCTTCCGGCTTCATTTTTGTCAAGCACGTCTTTCTCGCTTCGGGCAACTGCTTTGCCTTTAGAATCACTGGCTTCAGCTGGGTTAATTTGTATAAAAATTATACGAGGTGAGATTTAATTGAATCCCAGCAGTACAACAGTCTATCATGCTAAATGCGATAAATAGATATGCAATGCACCACATTAGAAAAAAACAATAAATTGCAACAGAAATGTGTGCATGTATTCAGGGCCAACTATCGGTGGAATCCCTTACTTGGTCCGTACACAATGGAATGGGCACATGTATTCAGGGTCAACCGCAACTAAAACCCCTATTTGTTCCGTACTACAATCCATCGTGGTTTCTATTTCACACCACAGTCCATCGTGGTATGTGTCATCATGACATTGTGTTTCAAAGCACCCCGCAGGCACCATGAACATATGTATATTGCACAAAGGGAAATTAAGTGCATAGATAAATTCATATAAAGTATGGAAGAAATTGCTACTACCTTAGATCCCTAGTTTTGTGATTTGTTATCAATCACGTTGTCTGTTAACTATGTAATCCTACAAGTCCACATATATAGCAATGAGCTACCATTAATTATCTTATTTAGTCAAATTGGTTGTCATTTGGATTAGTTCTTATGCCCAATTAAGTAGCTAATGTAATTACA
>JBAGKO010000004.1:865839-880956 GCA_037177275.1 Acacia concinna | reverse complement strand
AAATTAAAATTACAATATTAGTCCATATTATAAGATGATAAAATGGAAAGAGGAAGGAGAAAAGTGGAAAAATGAAGTTGGTCTGGGGTAGTAGAAATTTTAGGGAAAGATGAAGGAGAAAAGTGAAAAAATGAAGAAAGAGAAAAGTGAAAAAAGAGCTTTTTAAAAAGTTGGTTTTGGGGGTAAAATGACTTTTATGAAAAATGAGAGTATTTAGGTATATTTTTCCTAGCAGTGCTTTTTTTTTACTATCCAAATAGTCACTTAGAAACATGGAAAAGTTACTTCTTCCTAAGAGTCAAGTAGATCCCATAAGCTAGATAGAGGGAGTGTTATTCTAAACATCAACAAATGGTAAAAAGCCATTGTTGGGATGCATGTTTGGTGCCCCAAACATGATAACAAACCCAGCTTTAGTCTCATGTTTTATGTGTTATTGATACAGGGTGGTATAGTACACACACTTGGATAATACTCATCTAATTTTATATATAAGGCATTTTCAACATTTTTCACATAGATAAAAAAAAACTTTAAAGTTTAGGGTTAAGTTACATTTTTTCCCTGGAAGTTTTTTTGGGAGTAATGTCTTCCTGGAAGTGTCAAATGTGGAGCAATGTTACCCTAGAAGTACTAAAGTGAAGCAATGTTACGCCAATCGATAATCATGGTTAAATTTGATAATTTTGATTGTTAATTTGACCAATGTTGCACACTCGGCCCGCCACTTCATCATCTATCTCCTCAAATCAAACCAGCTCATGGTCTTCTTCTTCTCCAACAAATTGCCCAAACCCATTTATCCCCTTTCAACTTGGCTCCCACCATCAAAGTCATCCGATCCATGACTTTTAGAAGAAAGAGGAGGGAGATCATATCAACAAAGAGATTAGAAGTGGATGGTGGAAAACGCACTACCTCCTCTCTTCACATACCCTCTTCCTCCTTTCACACAACCACCATTATCATTTTTTCCTTTTCTTCCTCCGCCAAATTACCGTCATCAACATGTTGCCGCCATCGCAGCCACCCATCGTGGACTCCCCCAAGTCCATGATTTGTTTACTCTTTGATTATTTCATGCTCTCAACGCTACCATCACCATCCCCACATTAATCTCACAATCACCAGCATCCATAATCAAAATTCATCACTAAAATATTTCTAGAAAAATCCCAAACAATAATCAAGAAAGTTCCAGTTACTAGAAAAAATTAAAAAAAAACAACGACGAGTTTAAGAAGAAATAGGAGGAGAAGGTCCAATGGCGAAGAGCGTCTATTTGGAGGAGGATGGCTTTTGGCGGATGAATGCTAAACCATAGTTGCGAAGAGTGCTAAATTAACAGATTTGTCCAACATAAGTAGGGAATCATAACGGCAGAGATGCGATTCCTTCTGGGGGGAAGGGTGACAGAGATGTCGAGGGCGAACACAGCTGTAGGGTTAGCAACGGCAGTGATGTTCGTTGTGAGGAAAAAGGAGGCTATGGAATTAACAACGCTGCAGCGTTCATAGTAAGGGTGAAGGCAATGTTGAGCATGAGACAGGGGAAGGAGGTGAAGTGAAGGGAAGGTTTAGGAGGAGGAATCTGCAGCTTAGAAATAGAGTGGGTAAGGAGTAAGAGTGAGGGGGAAGATGATGATGCTAATGTGACATAACACATGACATTTTATCCTAGGTGTCAAGCCATCTCAATAAATTGGATAAACAAACGGTCAAAGTTAACCTTATTAACGGTTGGGGCGACATTGCTCCCAAAAACACTTCTAAAGTAAAATTGAGATTTTTTGACAACTTCTAAAACAAATCTTAACCCTAAATTTTATTAACATTTCATAAAATTTAACAACTTTTCAATCTTACGCTACTTAATATACATTATATTTCTAAAGAAAAAAATCAATACAATAATAAATAAAGGGTAAATAAGACTGAAAATTTTCTTCTTGTTTTTCCCTATATACAGGACCATAAGAGAATATAGATAATGTTGTCTATATGCAAAAGAAATTTTTCAGAATCTATAGTCAGCAAAAGGGGCTTTTTCGTCTTGAAAATAAATAAAACATTTTTAATGATCTCCGTTTATAATGTGCATTTAGTAAATTTTGATTTTGTGCAAAAGCGTTTTCCTTTTTCATTAATCTGAGCTTGGCAGTCATTGGACAGAGATTTGTGCTTTTGCTGGTTGCGATTTGATGTGCAAAAACTGTTTTTTATTTTTATTTTTTTATTTTTTTGAATTTGGCCTTCAACTAGATGAGCGAACACATGTTTACCATTTCCCCCAAACTTTTCCATTGCACATGTTAAAAGAGGTTAGCATCAAGATTGTTTTAATATAAATTATTTAAGAATTGATTTTAAAGAAACCAACACACATTTTTGAAAAATAACTAATTTTCTCAATCTATAAGCAGACCTTAGAGGAAGAGATTATAGACCAACAACTATAATATACTATATATTAACTTTTTCTTAAAGTGGGATCACAATGTTATTAATTTCCTACAAAGGACCAAATGACATTCTCTCTTGATTGAATAAATACTCTCATGAACATCTTGACAAATTTTCTTTTGGTTTAATTAATTTTAACACTCTAATATATCATGTTAATTAAACCTTGTTAGGCTGATACAAGCTTGTGAATTTATTAAGGACGCCTGTGTACAGTAAGCTTCAAGCCATTAGCCATGGAAAGGATAGTCATCATGCGATATTTGACAGTGTGGCCAGCCACCAACTGAAATCTGTAAAATCTGCACATAATTGCCAGCGCCATTCTCATCTGCAAGTATGCTGAATCCTTTCCCAGACATATCCTTGGCCCTGCCTGCACACACGCACACAAATATAAATTATAGGATTAAAAGTACACACTTTATAAAGTTAGAAGACCAAAATGAAATCTCATACAAACTTAAAGAACTAAGAGTATACTTTGATCTATATATTAATAGTTTTAATTCATATAGATTAAGAGTAGTGTGAAGGATAGTTAAGTCTTCGGCAAGAGGTAGGTTAACGTAGGTCATTACCTTATCAATTCCCTCGAGTTGATAGGGCTAATGGTTAATTTCACCCAATATAATATGTAATGTCATTACATAATGACTTGTAATAATGTCATCATCCTCGTGTTTCATATTTAATTTTGCTTCGTTTTGGTTCACTGCTTAACACTAACCTGAAAAGCAGTGAATTTGAAAGGAGATTCATGTACAAGAACACCATCTTTGAACCATCTCTCAGGTCTGAAAGAGGAAGCATCAGGACCCCAATTATACTCCATCCTCCCCATTGAGTATGGAACATAAGTCACCATCCCTCCTCCTTTTACTTCTGTTCCATCTGGTAACACATCATCCTTCAATACGCCCTTTGGGTCCTACGTATAAAAGGTGTTTCTCTATATATATATAATTGAACTATGAATCTTATCATGAAACATACAATAACATAAATATAACATACCTGAGGAACTGCTGGGTATAGTCTAAGTGTTTCTGTTAGGACTGCGTGCAAATAAGGAAGCTTTTCTAATGAATCTTTTGTAAGTAGCTCAGAAAATTGTTGTATTCTTCTGTTGAATGATTCAGGATCTTCAATATTACAATGAAGAAATGAATCATTACGTAGTTTTGCTTGGTCTTCCTCATAAGTTTTGAGCTCTAAGTAAAGTTTTTCAGCAACGTGATCATGTGTCGTTGTCATATATACGGCCCATGACAAAGTTGTTGCTGTTGTGTCTCGACCAGCAATCACAAAGTTCAAAACCACATCTCTTAGACTCTTCTCTGTCGCATCATCACTGCCCTCTCCCAGTTCTATGAATCTAGATAGAATGTCGGGTTTAATCTGAGTTCAGATTAAAATCTCATGTTATAATATCGATGCTAGACTCATAAACATTTGATAAATATGTGAGAACAGATTTTATAAAGCCTTGTCCCTTGCAATTTGACCGAAGAGGCTCTCATGTATAGAAATTTACAGATGGGTTAAGAATGAGGTGTCAAATTAATGAGCAAGGTAACTAATTAGAAGGGTTAAAGGGATATATATATATATATATATATATATCCTTTGCCTCCTCCTTCTTCTAGCAAGTTCAGTCATTTGATTATGTGGCCTTGGATGAAATAAATTGTCATGATGGGGCGGTGAAGAAGATAAAAGAAAAAATGATCAAGATTTACATTATATTATATTGAACTATATTTAGGTGGCAAGAGATTATGAATTCCTACGCCAACCATATTATTATTCCTTAATTTCCTTCATTCTTTACTTGTCTCTTCATTTGGTGTGATTATACGTACAGTACGCACCTTATTATGTAAGCCATTGTTCTTAGCTTGTTCTATGTCAGCCTTTCTTGTTCGAATGACCGAGTAAGTGAAATCATCAATGATCTTGATGCTTCTTTCAAGTTTTGCTTCAGAGCCAATGTTTAGAAACTTCTTTATCTTCCAGAATGGATCTATGAATCTAAGTGTGACGATAATGTTTGCAGCATCAAAGGCTTGAGCAAAAAGATTGTCCGGTAAAGTGGGAGCCAAGCTTCCTATTTCAACACCAAATCCCACCTTGCATATGGAGTCTAAAGTCATCCTCATCAGTAACTCCTAAAATATGAAAAGTTCAAGTTGCATGAATAATAACTTCTCTTTTGATATACTTGATTATTCTCTAACATGAAGTATTTATAAGTATCTTATAAATAATTAACAAACGGAAAGTGGTGAGAAGTAGTCAAACTAGTCTTTTTAGGTTCTGATCTCTACAAATTTATATAAAATAGGCTTATACTAAAAGCATAAGTCTAAAGGGAGAGTCATCTAATGAAAAAAAAAAAAACTGACTTTTTGGATGATAGAGTCTTTGAACTTATAAACCTCACTTCTCCCGTGAGACTTTTCAATGTGTAACTCATAACAACCTATCTTATGTATATTTGGTTTAGAGCCAGAGATGCCGCGGGCCCACTAGCTATATACCTGCATGTCAACTTGTTGATTGATGAAAGAAGAGGTGGAGAGAATGGAAGAGAGTTTGAGGCTGTAGTCTCTGAAGACTTTGGTACTGAAATCTCTTAAATTCTTGGAAGCAAACTCCAAGCTGGCAGTCTTCCTTTGTTTCCTCCAAAGTTCACCGTCTGAATTGAATATGCCATCTCCAAGCAGCACTTCCATATATGAATGGTACACTTCCCCCTTCAGTTAACATATAATTCACAACCATATATATTAAATGAAGGAAATTAAATAAATTGGTTAATTTCAACAAATGTGACATCACATCTCCCTCAAATATCCAAGTATAACATCAAACTATATATCATTCTTGGGGGGGGGGGGGGAGATAAATATATGAGACAAAATGATTGAGCAAATCTTATAATACCTCTTATCCTTAATATAAAATCTATTTGACTAATTTGAGAAGATTAATTAAAGAAACTGAATAAAATACTTAATCATAGCATATGTTATATGATCATTCTGAAATATTTATGTGCATCATTATATTACATATCAATTTATAAACCAGATAAATGAGTTTTGGAGAAAACTAATAAATAAAAATTCTTTAAAGTAATTTTTTTAACTTCTTTAATTTCCCAAATTAGTTGACTAGGTTTTATATTAAAGAACATATCAATAGTATTTAGGATCAAATATAACCTTCTAACTAGCTCTTACATTAGAGATTGGAGGTAACTGGAGATGATATTACCTTGGGATAATTGTTGAAGTTGGTCTTAAGGACATGTTCAACATTAGCAGGATCAGCAATGTAAGTATAAGTTGTGAAAGGCATAGGAACCACCACTGTTTTAGATTGAGACAAGTAGTTGACTAACCAATCATGCATTCTCTCATAGTTCATCAATTGTTCTATTGCAGCCCCCAGAATTGGCCATGTCTTTGGCCCTTTCTTCTTCCTTTGGCTCCACCTGTGCGTGACTATCCACGTCATCACTGTCATCATCACTAACCCTAATCCTCCCATGTTCAATAACCCTTCCTTCATGGCCGATAATACAATAGACTGGATCTTTTCTTCCTCCATTTCACAAGCAAATGTTAATGTCACAGGACAAAATATAATGTTTTGATTTGCTTTGCTTTGTTGATTATTTGTTTGTTAATCACTTTGTGATATAAATAATGTGAGATTCCTGAGTTGGTTTAAATATTGTTGAAGGGTGTAGTTATTCTGTGAGGTTTCGGCTTTGTCTTTGAAAATTAGTTTATTGATCACAATCTTGTAGGTTGGGATTTGGGAGTTAAGAAATGTTTCATTCGTTGTGTGTTCTTCACCTACCATATATTCTTCGGAAAACGAAGAATAGACATGAAGTAAATTTCTCGTGCCTTCTTAGAATTTTACTAAAATCATATATATCAACCTTCTCCCTACTTTCAATATACCAACTTTTGTTTGAAAAGATTGTAGAGACCTTCCCTCTTTTAACTAATTAATGAACTTCGATGATTGATTCTTTATTATTTTTTTTTTTTCCTTTGGGACGTACTTTGATTTTTCGGGTCAACCAAACCATAGAAATTTAGTCATAGGCATCTGATGAGTGTATATATGACCTAAGTGGGCATTACATGTTGCCTTTGTTTGGAAACACAAGTGTTTAATGAAACAAAACTCTTACTGGTGCATTCAACAGCTTTTTTTGCACATGCCAACCACCTCAAACAATTTTTTACCATTTTCTCTATAATAGATGCCATTCCAACTCGTTCACGTATGTGATCATTATAAATCTTATCTAATTTTGTAGGACCACATATCCATTTCAACATTTTCATCTCTACAACTTTTATTTTATACCCATGTAGTCCCTTTAACGTCAAACACTTATTACCATACAGCATTGATGGTCTTATAGTAGTATGATATAACTTCCCTTTTACTTTATTAGGTATCTTCTTATCACAAATAACTCTAATAGATTTTCTCCATTTACACCATCCAGCTTAAATTCTATGATTAACATCTCCATTAAATTCACCATCTTGTTGAATAATTGATCTCAAATATTTAAATTTTATCTATTACAGAATATCATGGCCTCCCAATTTAACTTCCACTTTGCAATTGAAGTCTAATAATTGGTAAGTGAGAACTCAAATGCTGTCGTTTCATACACACTGTTATCTTTATCACATGTTATTGCGATTCTTGATAATTAAATCACTGTTTTGGGACTTCATTGTAATTTTTTTCATCATCTCCACCCGTAGAAGAAACTCACACCCACATTGTACGTTTATGGATGAAAAACTTGATAATTTTACACAGCAATCCAAATTCGTTATCTTCAAAGTTCTCGTTCCTCCCATGTGACATCATAGAAAATCTGCAAGTTATAAAATAACTTAATTATTTTATTGCACCCACGACAAAAAAGTCTAATTGATTCATTATTTTAATTCTTTTATCAACGCCGAACAAAAACAACTGCAATATTTCAAACACGTGGCAGCGATTATATTGTATTATTCTGTACTCTCCTTGAAAAGTCATGTACGTGTCTGTCAGTGTGCCTATATTGACTAAATATTAAAAAATTCTAGCCTGCAAAGCTGGAATTTTTTATAGTTGGAGTTTCGTGACCTTAATGATATATGATTTTTTATTTGCTTAAAAAAATGAAAAAATTTCACTTAAATACTATGTCAATTTGTAAAACTTAAATTTATCTTTTAACATTTCAAAAAGACATGAATTAAATTGGATTTTTTTAAAATTTTCTAATGCGAATAATAGTAGGATTTCACTATAAAAGTAATGGGATTTGCAAGAAGAGTAATGGATTTCGCTATAATTTTCTTATCTCTGTTTTTCTCTCTCCCTCTGACAGCACTGTTCATATGACACTGACACTGACTGACGCATAGTGACAGAGGAAAGAGGAATGTGCCCGTGATAGAGGAGAGAGGGGATTTTCGCAAGTTGAGTAATGAGATTTGCAATAATAGTAATTGAATTCGCTAGTTTATAAATCATTTTTCACTTCAACAAATTTAAAAAACAAATGTGAGAGGGGATTTTTCACAAGTTGAGTAAAGAGATTTGCAATAATAGTAATGGAATTCGCTAGTTTTCGTGTCACTTTTCACTTCAAAAAAATTAAAAAATTCAATTTAATCCATGGTACCTTAGTGTCTTTTTTAAATGTTAAAAGATCAATTTGAGTTTTACAATTTTAAATGGTATTTTTTTGTCGTTTTCCCTAAAAAAATATATAAGACTTTAAACTTTTTCAATAAATTAAAATATTGTAAAACTTCCTCTTTATGTGACCAAAATCTTATACAATTTTTATAATTAATTATTACAGTATAAATTCGTACATCTAGGTTCACTTACTTTTGTAAAAGCTTTTATGAAAACTTGTTTAAATTAAATCCCCATGATAAAATCTTGACTTGAATTTACGACTAAATATTGGCAAAACAGTTATACCTTTCTAGAATAAGTCGATGTTATTGATTTTTAAAGGAAATAAATAGCACCTAATGGTTTAAACTGTTTTTTCTTTTAATGAAAATAGGATGATCATTATTACCGTAACAAAATTAGAATATCTGATTACTATAGACATACACGTGAGTACGTACATATATCTATACGGAAATTTGTTTTAAAGTTCTAGGCAAAAAACCTGTTTTGCCTCTCTCGTTCGTCAAGATCAAACTTCAAATAAAAAATAATGCTGTTTTCGGAAAATAAGGAAAAAAAAATATCTAGAGAAAATCAGTGAGAAATTCCCGTTTGAAAATCTTATCCACACAAATGACCTGGACTTGAGTATATCAAGTTCTCTGGTAATTAAATTTTCAAATAGAGATTATATATATTCACTTCATCGTATCCATAATATAATTTCATTCAAATGATAGTTCGCTCATTATATTTATTTTTAAAATTGAATTTCCCTTATTTTTCATTGAACTATTAATTTGCCTTTTCTTCGCCGATCACAACTACTACTATTCTTTCTACCAGGCATGTTGCTTCCTTGCTAGTATAAATAAACTAATTATCATATTTGCTTCGAAAATATATTAATAAGAAGAATTATACCCGTCGATATTGTTACTAAATCATTTAAAAAATTAAGAGTGCGCACCTTGAAAGTAGGCCTTTTTTATGGCTTCACCCTGATAATGATGGCAAATTTTAAAAATAAAAAATAATTTTTCATTATTATTTATATGTGGAAAGAGACATGTATGAACTTCACGTGTTGGCGAACACATTTTCATAATTTAAAATTAGATATTTATTTAAATAAGTCTTTAAGTTTAAAACCGTTATGTTGGCCAAAACAGGCTACTATAAAAAATTAAAAATTTTGGCTCCAAATATGTCACATAAATTGTTTGAATAAAAAGTATATATTGCTTATATAATACCTTCCTTTTTCCCACCGGCATTGACCACTCCTATATATTAAAAATATTAGCATTAAGTTTTGCGATAATTCATTAGTTTTCAAAAATATCCATAATATATTTGAGATATAAGATGACTCAAAAGCTAGGTTGTTTAATTATAAACAGTAGTTTTAGTTTTTTTTTTCTGTCTAAAAAAGAGTTTGAGTTAGTTGCGTCACAAAGATCAAACATATCTTTGGATTCAAAGAATGCTTACAAATGCATCAATTTTTATTGGTTTATAAGTCTATTTTAATTTAACTTTTACTTCACTAAAGAATATCATCATTAAATATATCTTGATAATTTTTTTTTCAAATTTACTTTTATTAAAAAAATCTCCATCGACCTTTACAAACCATTGTAGCAAGTGTCTCCCTCGGTCTTCCTCTATTTCCAACGAAAATTAAATAAAAATAAAATTAAAAAAATTATTAATAATCTTTAAGTGTACTTATATTATATGTAGGAAAAAAAATTTTATTTTGGAAAAATTTCGTTTAAATACCATTTAAATTTTAAAATCTTATATTAGTCCTATTATCCATAAAAATAATGAGATTACTTAATTTTATAAAAAAAATTACTGAGTTAATATTTTAAAATTAAAAAAAATATATTCAAATGGAATTCTCCTTGTTATCTTTTATCTGTATTTATAATAAAAATCGAGCTCCTAATACGGCAGCCCCTCCAAAACTTCATTCACCAAACATCATTAATGGATGCATTGACTTCCAAGGCTTTCTTTGACTTGGGGGCCTAAAAGGAAAAGTCCTTTTTCCCCGCAGAATGTTGTTGAGTCTGTATTAGTAATATTTAATGTTACTTTGAAAGTTTACATTACCCGCCAAACCTTCTTTACATGCTCCAATGTGTGTGTGTACAGGTGATTTTTTTTTTTCCCTCTATAAATCATCTTATTAAAATTATAATGTTAATGTACAATTTTACTATACATTAATTATTATGTTGATTTTAATTTTTTAATATTATATATAATAAATAAAAAGAAAAAATTATTAAATCTAATTACAAAATTAATGAGGCTTACAATTTTTCTTTTTTCATATAAAAATATTAAAAGTGGCGGGCAGGGAGTACCTGTCTTTACTTAAAGGCTTGAAGCTGGAATCTGACCCAAACCACACACAGACCTGAAGAATAAGAACTCAACTCATGAACGTCCCTTCTTGAAATTCGGACTTTCATCATCATCTTCTTCTCTCACCGTTTCTCCCTCCTGGTTTAGGCACTTATCTTTTAACAGAGCTTCAAATCAATGGGGGAAATAGAAGATTTTGCAGTGACCCAGTTGAGGAAAGCAGTGGAGAAACTTGGTTCTTCTGCTGAGGTGACTGGCCTATACATTTCTCACCACAGTGCATTTACTTATACGAGTGTATGAATCTCCAAAAATCTCTGTTTTATCTTTTAGGGTTCATGAGTTTTGATTTTTCAGATGTATGAAGGTCCAACGCTGATGAGGTTCTTGATTGCAAGATCAATGGACACAAATAAAGCTGCCAAGATGTTTGTTCAGTGGCAGAAGTGGAGGGCTTCAATGGTGCCTAATGGGTTCATTTCAGAATCTGAAGTGGCAGATGAATTAGCTGCAAGAAAGGTCTTTTTGCAGGGTCGGTCTCAGGATGAATACCCTTTGTTGATTGTTCAAGCCTGCAAGCATTGCCCTTCCAAGGATCAGCTTCAATTCAAGAGTAATTCTCTCTTCTCTTACATATTAAACCCCAGAAAAAAAGATTGGGTTAAATAATCAGTTTAATAATTTTTACTCAATTTTCAATTTGATCCTTCTAGCAATAGAAGTTTGTGATTGATTTTTTTGATTTAATTGTAGTCATTAAACCTCCGATGATACTTTACATATGCACAACTCATGCCAACTCATTTCTTGCACTCTAGGTAGGTGGTATCACATGCCATATTCTTGAGTGGATCCCACTTCAACATCTTTTATTATCTCTTTCCAATGCATGGATTATCTATATATACTATTTAGGGTACCAATATATAGTTTGTTATATGTGGGGTTCTCAACAAAAAAAGAAGAAGAATTAGCGACATATATTGATAGACGTTTAAAACAGGGACTAAATTGGAAACATATTAAACAATGGGGACTCAATTACAAATTTTTAATCTGCGGGGATTAATTTGAAAATTGAGTTCTAACATGATAATTCAAGAATTTAATAGACTGTAACTCTTTTGTCTGTTTTGAAAAGTGTGATCCTAGTGCTGTGGATTCAAAGATGCCTCTTTTATGTATCTTGTCCTCTCATGGTGGGCCATCAGACCAGACAAATATGCACAAGAGAAATCTTCCAAATTAAAAGTCAACGGTCACACTTGGATTGCTTTTCTTGACGTTCTCTGCTTTATACTTTTACTGGTTCTGCCACTTCCTTGGAATCTCATTGTGAAATGATTTATCTAGATGAGCTCATCACTATGACTAGAACGATACAGTTTAGCCACCACAGTAATCCTGCTGTAATTAGTATCTGTCAAATATTTGTGTCTGTTCTTTAGTTACTTGCACCAGACTTTTGTTGTCAGACTTCGAGTGGTCCTAGAACTAAATAGGCGTGTATATCAAACAACCTATTTATAAATATAAATCAGTACAATTCTCCAGACTCCATGTGGTCCTAAAGATTCCATTGTTACTACAAGTTGTTGAACCAAGCCTATTTATCTTTTCCTCTGGCCTTTACCAAATTATTTTATGTAATTCAGCTCTCATTGAGGATATTATTTTTGTTCATTATTTGAGTTGGTAAAAGTCCTATTCAGCATTTTTGACTTGGAAATAGATCCCAAGCCAGCACAATGTCACAGACCTGTCTTTTACAAGTACCCGTGCGGCACTTAGCCACTCGTCGCCCCTTGCGAACTAGCTAAGTCAGCCTCTCACACTCGAATACTCACGGAAGAGTATTAGAGAACTCAAGAACTTGCAAAGGAAGAACTTTGTATTGAACTCAAAGAACTTTACAAAGGAAGAATACAAGAGAGCTTACAAGAGAGAACTCAACTCTTGGATGCCTTAATGAGCAAATGGCACCACCTATTTATACTACTCAACCCTCCCCTTGAGTTTGTAAGATCGCGCCACGTGTCCTTGGATGGACGGTTGAGATCGGTGTTCACCTACTACACTCACCTACTACACCCACTACACTCACCTACTACACCTACTACACATTTCCACACTATTCTACACAATTCTTTATACATCAAGAAAATTCAAGAATGTGCAAGAATATACAAGAAACCTCTAGAAAATTCTAGAGCGTGACATAGAGCTCTATATTCAGCCTCAGAAGAAGATTTAGAAACCATTGGCTGCTTCTTAGAATGCCAAGTAATCAAAGCTTGATCAAGAAAATCACAAAAACCAGTAATGGAATGTCTGGTGGCAATACAACCAGCCTAATCCGAATTACTGAAAGCATTTAACTTCGTGGTAGAAGTAGCAGGGAAGAACAGGCCATGAGCTGGAGATGATTTAAGATATCTCAAAACTCTGTGTGCAGCTTGTAAATGAAGATCGGTGGGTTTATGAACAAATTGACTCAATTGCTGGATCACAAAAGAAAGATTTGGTCTGGTATTGGTCAAATATAATAACCTTCCAATCAAAGTTCTATAAGAAGAGCTATCTTCTAAGGGTTGACCAGAATGAGGTATCAATTTAATATCACGAGCCATAGGAGTTTTAGTTGGCTTACAATCAAGGAAACCATTAGCAGATAAGATGTCTAAAGCAAATTTCTACTGACAAAGAGAAATCCCCTTGGAACTCTTGCAACTTCTAAACCAAGAAAATATTTAGCATCACTTAAATCTTTGATCTTAAAGGCATTGTCCATAAAATCTTTAATTCGTTTAATTTCACCAATGTCAGTACCACTGAGAATGATGTCATCAACATACACTGACAAAGCAGTAAAAGATATGGAAGTATTGCGAATAAAAAGAGAATGATCAACATGAGATTGGTAATAACCACAAGGCAGAAGAGCGTCTAAAAGTTTAAAGAACCATTGACGACTTGCTTGCTTTAAACCATAAAGAGAACAACATTGCAACTTACAAACCTAATTAAGAGATGAAACAGGTAAGACTGGAGGTGGTAACATATAAACTTCTTCATTGAGATCTCCATGAAGAAAGGCATTATTAATGTCCAATTGCTTGAGATGCCAATTATGTGCTGCACCAAGAGCAAGCAATAAACAGACAATGGTAAGTTTAGCCACAGGGGAAAAAGTATCATTGAAATCAATCCCCTCAACTTGTGTAAAACCTTTAGCAACTAATCGACCCTTATATCTGTTAAGACTACCCTCTGAATTGTATTTCTTGGCAAATACCCACTTACACCCAATAGGACATTTTCTAGCTAGTAAATCAGTTAAAATCCAGGTATTATTCTGTTGCAAAGCAGCTAATTTAGAATCAATAGCTTTCATCCATCCTGATTGCTTAACAGCTTGGGAGTATGTTTTAGGAATATCATCAATAGAAATAGACAGAACCAAGTGACGATAATCAGGAGAAAGATGAGAATAAGACAAAACTCAAGAAAGGGGATGATAACTACCTACCTCTATGGAGTCTGGTGTAGCTGATGTATATTGAAGTGCATGATGGTAATCCTGCAAATAAGATGGTAGTCTAGTTGGTCTAGTAGAATGCCTAACTAATGGAAGATGAGAACTAGGTGGAGGAGGTGAAGATATGGGTGAAGAATGAGATAAGGAAGGAGAAACATAAAAGTTAGGAAGATTAGAAAAATTAAGTTCAGGAAACGGTTGGGGGTAGGAACAGAATCAAATGAAGAAAAGGAATCAGAATTACAAAATGGGAAATTGGACTCATAGAAGTGAACATTTCGCGAAACTGAAATGCAGTGAGTATGCAAATCCAAAGTAAGGCAACCTTTGGTGACTAATTGAAAACCGATGAAGACTGATTTATGAGCTCTGGGATCAAATTTATTCCTATTTTGAGTAAGAGTATATACAAAACATAGACAACCAAAAACTCTAAGATTGGTGAAATCAGGTGGGATCTGATATAACAATTTAAAAGGACATTTATTATTCAAAATGGGAGTAGGAAGCTGATTAATGAGATAAACAACATGTGAGATTGCATACGACCAATAAATTTTTGGTAGATGTACTTGGAATAACAAAGCTCGAGCCACATTTAAAATATGTTGATGCTTTCTCTCTACCTTACTATTTTGCTCAGGTGTTTCCACACAAGAAGTATGATGTATTATACCATGTTCATAATAAAACTCAGTCATAGCAAACTCAAGTCCATTGTTTGTTCGAATGGTTTGTACAACTGTATTGAATTGTGTGCGAACCATTTGAACAAATTTTTGAATAAAAGGTCGAACTTCAGTTTTACTTTTGAGAAATAAATCCAAGTAAATCGAGAGAAGTCATCAACAATAGTAAGAAAATATTTATGACCATGAATGGAAGGGAAATGAAAAGGACCCCAAATATCCATATGCACTAAACTGAAAATTTTATTTAATCTTGAAGTGTTTACTGGAAAATTTAACTTGTGTTGTTTTGCAAAGGGGCATACAGCACAACAGG
>JBAGKO010000004.1:854131-865739 GCA_037177275.1 Acacia concinna | reverse complement strand
CCTAACCCTAGTCCCTTCTAGAATTCTCTACACAATTCTACATACATCAAGAAAATACAAGAATGTGCAAGAATATACGAGAGATCTCTAGAAAATTCTAAAGCGTGACAACAAGGTCTTGTTAGGGACAGGTTTACAAATATGTGTGGGACCCAGATCGGACCCACACCTAAGTGGGCCTATTACCTTTATCTATTTCTCTCTTACGGGTTCAACACTTGTCTTTATGATCACATTGAACAAGTTTAGGCTGCTTCCTTTTCCCATTTTCTTCTTTATTTTATCTTCTCCATTCAAAACAACTACAACCATTAGTCTAAAATAGTTTCAGTAACAGGAGTTGAATAATTTCACAATGTTTTTCTGTCTCTTTCATCTGATATAAGTTATCTTCCCTGATTGAAATTATGGATGCTTCAATATTCAAACCAACCAACTTGATACCATATTAGCAGTTGGCTGTTAGGTCCTGATAAGGCCCCCATCAAGTAATGTCTTTCACAAAAATTCAGGCCAAGAAATAAAATTTTAACCTGTCTGAGGGAAATGTAGCTGCGTTAATCTAAACCAGTCTGGGGAAATCTGCTTAATAAGTCAGTAGTGATACATTCACACACACAATCCTTTAGCACATAGACTTTTCCCCCTTGTTGGTCATAAACAACCTTATTTTGAAATTCTAATTTACCGTTTACTTATGCTTTTCCACCCCTCTTTCCTTTCCTTAATTGTATGATCCAAACAGAGGTTATAGCAAAATACTGAATTTTTCTGCAGTCATTTTTATGAGAATGCAACTACTTACCTAAATGCTTTACTTTGTATGTTGGTGCAGAATATGTCATTCATTTGCTTGACAAGACAATCGCAAGGTATGTAATAATCAACCAATGGTACATTGACTTACCTGTTATATCTGAGGAGTCACTGTTGTGCTGCATGCCTTGAACATATTAGCCACTAGTTCAATAACATTTTCACATGTCTCAAAGTCATGATAACCATTAAAGGAAACAACAATACTCTTGAATTTTAAAATCTAAGACCTCTGCGAACTCTTGACAAAAAAGAAATTATTAAGAATTATCTCTATGTGAAGAACGAGAAAAACATACAAATAAATCACCTGCAAGAGGCTACTTTCTGGTTTCTTCAATCTTTGCAAACCTGCATTTGGTTGAAATGGAAATGCATACACAAGGGGATGGCCAAATTTCATTCAGCCTCTAGCAGTTAATTTTGATTGGCATTTAACGTTTGTATTTTAGTCAAATTCAAATAGGCAATGATCATTTGCCATGGCTATGTCAGCATCATCTCTGGTTTCTAAGTTGTCTATCATAAAGTCAACCTAAGCAATATGTAGTTTTCCCCTTTGGCAGGAGGGTGGGTGTACATGAGATAAAGAGAACAGACCACTACCAACAAAAAGTCCCAAAACTATGCTGTGAAGGTCATGGAAAAACTACTTAGCTTCTAGGGAAGAAAGGGCTAGAAAAATAATAGCTTATGCACTGAGTGTGCAAAATAATGATTTTGCGGGAGAGGAGACTTCTTAAATAAGAAATGAATTATTGTCTTACAGAAACGAAACAAGGGAGAAGTGACTTAACGGTGATGTAGAATGTTCTTGAACAGGTTTAGTAGTGGAATGGTTTATATAATTGTGCCTAGCCTGATAAGTGATATAGACGTATAGTCCTTCTAAGAACGCGATATGCATTGTTCTTCAACATTATGCACATGTTAAAATTCTGGTCCTTGAAAAATCTGTGTAGCTTCAATTTAAAACTTAAAGACAATTCATATCAGTTGACTACAGCAATCTTCAAATTGAATTGTTCACGCCCCCCTATGCACTAAATCGATGGAAAAACAACTTTTGGAGGATTAAATGATGTAAGCCTGATCTCAAGGAGTTTAAAAGGCTAATTCACTTATTTGGTTAGATATGAGCCTAATTCAGACATGCTTTTGAATGACTGTTTGTTCTGTTCTTCTTCAATTTCCCTCCTCCCTCTCTTTTCTCTCCCATATCCCTCTGTTTGCATCTGTGGGAGTTCCATCAAACAGTCATAGGCTATTGAGAAATTTATGGTTATTATTTCATTGGTTTTCAGTGCTGTAAAAGGAAGGGAGATAGGAAATGAGAAGATGATTCCAATTGTTGATCTGAAGAATCTCATGTATAAAAACATTGATGCACGGGGTTTCATCACGGGTTTTCAATTTTTACAGGTGACTTTCTTCGTTTACTTGTTATATTATATGTGGAGACCGTCACTCATGATAGCACATGGCCCTTAATCTGTACTTTCTCTTGGAGTACTATATTTTGTAACTGTTCTCATCTACATCATGCAATTTTGTCATTGAAAGGTAAGGGTTGCATAGATACTTGCTTTCATCATTTGGCTAATATGAAGCATGAAATTATTACGATCTGAAAATTATTTGAAGAAAAAAAAAAAGTTATTTGTTTACTCTGACTTTCTTAATTATATTTGAAATTCATTTTTTATAATATTACTAATCTTTGTCAATTTCGCTGATGATGATTTCTGTGTAAGTTTTTTTCCTCTTCTAACAATTTGTACTATAAATTGCCCTGGAATCAGTTCAATATGGAATGCAGTAATAACTTAAGTAATATTTAAGTAGACTAATGTAGGGTGGCTTTATGGTAAGGATTAAGGAACATGTTAAAAGTTTAACCATCCAGTAATTTCAACTTCCAAATTTGATAGGCCTCTCTTGACCTATGAGCATTAACAGTTTCATTCTGTTTTTTTTTCCTACTTCTAAAACTTCCTGTTTTTGTCTGTAGATTTTCCTCTCTTCCTCTCTTCATTATTGAATTTTGTGTAACCTACCAAATACAGAAAGCTACACTGGTCACAAGTACCTAATATGAAGTTTAGTCATTACTGGAAATGAGTTCATTTATTTGTTTTCTAATCTCATTTATTGTGTCTCTTTTAACTGAAATGCAGGCTTACTACCCTGAACGTCTAGCAAAGCTCTATATCATAAATATGCCTCAGTTTTTTGTGAGAGTTTGGAAACTAATTTGTCGATTCGTAGATAAGGCAACTCTAGAAAAGGTACTATCAACTGTCCAATTTTAAAAATTGATAGGATGCTGGAGCATGTAGAATGAAAGAATTCATATTTGTCTAAGAACCATATTTAAATGAAAAGGCTACAATTTACCCCTGAACTAAGGTAATTTTTACAAAGTTGGTTAATATATGCTTACTCACCTTCAACAATCTTCATGGCATTTGACTGAGATGAAACAAACAAATATATCATGTAATGGGAGGATCACTTTGCCAATTGCAGTAAGGTTTATATTTTAATTCAAAGTTCTAGGAAGTGTTTTTATACCAATATCGTAATTAGGTCTTAATATAGAAAGTCTAATTCTGATGCCGAAAAGTTCAAGGCTGGTAGTCTAATGCTGATGCTTAAAAGTGCAAGACAGTTTATATATACATTTCAACTTGAAATCAATGTTTTCTCCTTCAAAACTTTGGTAGGTCCATTTGAGCATGACTTTGAACTTGAACATTCATTAATTTTCTATGTTTTAGTTCAATATTAACATTGAAAAAAAAAAAGGTGATTTAGTAAGTGTTAGTCTTCACAGATATCAAAGACTGATGGAATAATTTGTTGTGGGGGCGATTGCAGATAGTAATTGTGAGTAATGAAGAGGAGAGAAGGCAGTTTATCAAAGACGTCGGAGAAGATGTTCTACCAGAAGAGTACGGCGGAAGAGCAAGGCTTACAGCTATTCAAGACGCCGTATTGCTGCCATTGCAGAATTGAACACATTGATTTCAAGGTAATTGTCATGGCAATAGCCGACTCCACCTAATAGGATAAGGTTTACAACGGCATGGCAATTATATGTAGATCATCTCAAGTCTTGTAGAGAGGCAGGTGTATGGTGCTTGTATAATCTACCAAGAAGTCTTCAATAACTTGCCGTTTGCCAACGGGAAGACTTGTTTTAGAAGTAGATAATGATGAAAAATCTAATGAATAAAGGTTTAAGAAAAGTTGGGAATTAATGTTTTAATTTTATTGCTTACTTTGTACTTAACAGATTATTTTTCTTTTCTTGGACTCTATGTAGAAATTCACATCAATGGTAATAGCAAACTGTTGCTCCTTTTACCCTCTTGTTTGTGTTTCCCTACATTTTCTTCAACTTTGCTGTATGTATTCAGTCTTCATGCATCAAGGGGCATCACAGTCAAGTTCTTGTCAAAATTTCAATTTTCAATTACTTCCATTTCTGCCTTAGAATCACTAAAAGCTAGCGGACAACCTCTGACCTTGAAATCAAGAACATTATCCACAACCTAATTCCACCGCAAGTTATTTAGAAGCCATTTCCACTTTGTGTTGCCTCCCAAATTGCCAAGCCCAGGAATTTAAATTTTTTAAATTATTTATGCTATTATTCTTTTAATTGAACTATGATAGTTATTTAAACTTCCAATATATAATAATAAAATGAAAATTAGTCATTTTAAAATTTTAATTTTACTATTTTTTTAAAAAAAATCAATGTCAGTGTGGTTGAACAATCAGCCCAAGGCTCAGTCTAGCCTTGTATAGAAGTCCAAACCAATGGCCATTTTCTGAAGCCCGTCTTGAAGTGAGTGGGTCAGGTTAGGCCCACCATGCTATAAAGACACCTAATTCATTTTATGTTTTTTGTGTAAAAAAATTATATTTTCAATCGATGAGGGTTGGGTCTGACGGAAAGCGTTAATTCCTCATAATGTGGTCAATCAAGGTTCAAATCTTTATTAGGAGATATGCCTACATTTAGTGTTCAACAATGTCTCGAATAAAATTGCCTCCAATTGGAGTATTCTATTGAACAAGTGATGGATATTCCAAATAAAATATATTATCTCTAGTCCTAATTATAAGACATAGTTGATTTTTTATGGAAATATTAAAAAAGTAAAATAAATTATTTAATCATATCATATTGTATTTTATTATATTATATATTAGTTCATAAATCAAACAAAATAATTTGAAAATAACAATGAATTTTAATACTTTAAAGTAATGTAATTACCTTTCTTATGATTCTTTAAAAAAGTTAATCAGGTGTTATAATTAGGACCGGAGGGAGTATTATAACATGATATATATATATATAACAAACTTATGTGCCCAATATAAATTTATTATAAATGAATAAAATAAATACAAACTCATAGTTACAATATAATGGAAACATAGAGATTGTGATGCGGAAACCAAAAGAGAGATATTCACACAAATAGGAATATGTTAACTAATACACACATGATAGATTCTTTATAAAACAAGCCTAGCCTATAAAGGATACATAAGTGATAAGAATATATTTTATAATTAAATAAGTCTAAATACTGAAAAATATTTGATAAGATTTATTAATATTTTATATTTATTTGATTACTTTTTATATATTTTCTACCTTTTTAATAATTATAAGATAAAAAGATATATTTTGACATATAATCTATTTATATCATATTTTATCTTGCAAATGATATTTGGTGATCTAAGAGAGAAGAAAATATATTAAAAAAAAAAAAAGAGAAGCATTCAAGCCAAAAAATAAGAGAGAGAGAGATATATATATATATATATATTAAGATATCATTTAAGAGCAAAAGAGTTGGATCAAAATCTTGCTGTGTCAGATTATGAAATTGAATGGAAAAATCATGTGTTATAATTAACAAAAAAGGAGGAGATAGGGCGGTGATCTCGATGGCGCTAACAAATCGAGGTTTTTATCCTTATAGGAGCATTCAACAGAAGGAAGAGGGGGTATTCAATTTTTTTTGGTTGGTGATACCAAGGTTAAAGTTTTAATGGAGGAAGATTAAAGCTTGGAGATACATAAGATTTATAGTAGGGATGAAAATTCGGCATTGGGTTTTTGTTTCTCCTTTATCTTCTTTTCTTTCCTCTTTCTTTTCTTTTTTTTTCGTTGGTTAGCTATTATTTTTGTCATGAGAATGTTCAATTTATGTAGCTAAACCCTCTTTTTGGATTATTTAGTATGATCATAGATTAGTGGAGGATAATTTTTGTTATTAATTGATTTAATGTTATATTTGTTGATTTAATTGTGTGATTATTTATCCTAAAACAAGAGGCATCTAATTGAGATTATTTTGATATTCTAAAGGAGCCTAGACATAAAAAATTTAGAATTTATCTTCAATTAAATCGTGTAGGATTAGGTTTTTATACTTAATTTGCTTGTAGGATAAACATATATCTACCGGCCTTATATAGTCTTATTAGGCTTACACTTAAATTAATCCAATTAAGTAATAAGCACCTAAGGAATTAGGGGTTAACATAATTGAAATAACTTTTAGTGAATCAAAAGACACTCTTATGTAATTTAGAATTCTAGACTAGAAAATATTATTTTAAATACAATTAATGGTAGAAATTAGACACTAAAAAATAATCAAAGTTATAATAATCCAAGTCACCACTTAGATCTAGAATAACTCTTAGCCTTAGTTAGATTTGATTTCTTTTCTTTTAGTTAGCATTTATCCAATTTGTGTTAACTTAATTTAAGCAAAAGTGTAAAGCCATTGCTCAATTGTATTGTTGGTACCAAGTCTTTGTGAGAACGATATTTTACTTATCACTTTATTTCTTGATACGGCCTGTGCATTGCGGAGTCTTAGGCTCAACAATAATTTTTTCTTATCAATAAGTTTTAATACTAAAGAAATTAGTCTTAAGCACAAAGTAATTGGAAGATACTCTTAGAGCTTGTTTGGTATGAGGGGAATGGAAATGAGAGATTTTGCTCACCTCCTCTTACTTGAATAAGTAAAATTTTTAGGAGGTGGGGGAAAAATTCTTAAAATTTTCCCTCATCCCCCTTCTAACGCTCTCCTCTAAAATGAATTTTTCCTCATCCCCCTTCTAACGCTCTCCTCTAAAATTGGGAAGAATTTAGAGGGAAATGTTAATATTTTGACTTCTGTTGATTAACATGCACATAATATTTATTCTTTTTTAATATGCTTATGTTGTCTCCCTTTTAGAGTTATATTATACATTGTTTGTATCATATTGTGTTGTATTTTTTTTTTACTAGAGGCACATATTTTTAATAAGGAAAACAAATTAATACTTTGAAAGTTATAAGTAAAACTTTTTTATTACATAACAAATATTAATTCTTCTTTATATACTATACTTCAAAAACTTTTACATTAACTAGTGTCTCTTTAACTTATGTTGATCACATTCTTATATTGTTGATAACCTTTTTGATATTATTAAAAACCCCATCCTCCCCTCTTTTTTGTCCATCCAAATAAGGTAAAATAAAATCCTTCTCAAACTCTCCATTCCCCTCTCTTCCATTAAAATGTCTCCTTTTCCCAACCCTCCATTAAACCAAAACATACTCTTAATAAACCATGCAAGCCAAAAAGAAAAAGTTATAGAACAGAAATTTATAAATGGGGCATACAAAAAGGAAAAGGTTAATCTTACCCTTTGCTTGGATGGAAGGAAAAAGAGAAAGGAGAGGCCAATGAGATTTGGCGCAGTTACTTAAAATCTTGTCACCCCAATTAAAAGGGAATGTGTTCGAACCCTCTAATCGACAAGGAGACTCCGTTGATGGAATGATCTATAATTTCCTCCTATAAATCCTCAAAGAAGCTAGGGGTCTGCTTTGCCCCTAGTAGGGTATTAGTGTCTACCCTTACCTAAATTTTTTTTCTATCAAAAAAAAATAAAAGAGGAAGGAAAGAAAATTAAGGTGGAAAAGGGATAAGTTATCCTCTGCTTGGTTTGAGGAGAAAATAAGAAGGAAAAGAAAAGTGAGAAAGAAAATGAAGCGAGTACCACACTTCTTTTTCTCTTCAACTCTTCTCTCCATAAGTGGAGAGATTTTGAGAGAAAAATCTTATTTCCTTACATGCCCCTCACTCATAAACTAAACCAGCTCTTTCGGTCCTCATCCATGCCCATCACTTCAGTCACTGTTGTAGCTGCTGCCACCCCCATTTTTCTTGTTCCAGTTTGAGCCTTGTATGACTTGCATCGCCTTGTTTAGTTTGTTTCTACTTATACATGTCGCAACCGCCACTAATTCTTGGTTTTTTTTTTTGGGTAAAATTTTGGGGAGAAAATTTCAACCCCATATGTAGGAGAAAAACAGTGTTGTGAGTTGTCACAGCCATATTCCTTTTCAGCTTTTCAAGCCAACTGAAGCATACTCCCATCCTATAGTATCTCGGACGATTTGGTCAAAGGATTATCACCATGTTGTCCATTTCGATTACAGAGCTCAAGAACCTCTTGGAAACCAACACTCTTTTGCTGTGTTAATTTATTTTAAAAATATAATTTTATCAAATAATTTGATTTTAAATCATTTATGATAATGAATTTAGTATGTTTTTTTTATTATGATATT
The DNA here is from genome assembly GCA_037177275.1 of Acacia concinna. Lineage (NCBI taxonomy): Eukaryota > Viridiplantae > Streptophyta > Magnoliopsida > Fabales > Fabaceae > Acacia > Acacia concinna. The sequence continues at coordinate 857,248 of JBAGKO010000004.1, read as the reverse complement.
TAATTCACTTTGAAACATAATACACTTTAAAATAAGGATAAGGATATTTTAATCATTTACATCTTTACTTATTTTCTTTCCTTCTTATTTTCTCTTGTCTATCCCAACAAGAGGAGGATTAACATTTTCTTTCAAACTTTCTCTTCTCTTCATTTTCTTTTCTACCAATTTTTCTTCTTAACCAAGCAGTATTCAATATCACAATAACCATTAAACTAATAAGCCAAGGTTCCTCGAAGTACAACTTATAAAAAAGAGAGTTTGCAGAGGTTAGCATGTATTCAATATCACGATATATAAAAAGCACTAAATATGGTTTACCAAGTCGCAAAAATTTGTTTGGATGAAAAGGTTTTAAGTTTTAACATCTTTGTGAAATTGAAAGACATTTTGCGTATTTGCAATTGATTGACTTTAATTTGACCAAAGGAATTTTTCATACCTATAATTGTTTCAATCAAATGGTACATGTAAAAAAACTTTTTCTTAATAGAATAATAAACTAAAATATATGAATAAATCTTAATGTGGCAATATATAATAATTCAGCATAAACTAAAAGAACGGAAGAACTATTTTTAAAAGAAATAACTTAATCTTCCAGAGTCTCTTCTGTTGGACTACTACAAGAATTATTACCTAAAAATGTTAAATTGACAGGGTGAAACAATGTCTCGGTAACCAACATTCCTTCTTATCGAGCATATCAGTAAATGCCTGTGAGGTGTCAAATGAGAACATTTATACATAATATTATAAAAAAACATCACATGGTAACAAGTATATCAATTTACAATATCATAATCTCATTCTTATATTTATCACATGGATGCACAATTATCAATATTTAACAATCCACTCTCTAACCTCCCTTATTATCTCCCACCTTATTTTCTTTGACTGAACCCATGGGCTAGTACTCACCTATATGACTGGTAGTTCAACTCAACAAGTTCATCGATTAAGTGATATAGACCAGCCAAAATCCACAAAGTACAAGACTGGACCATGGGTTCCCACAATACATTAATGGGGTGTCAATGCCATATTAAACACAATGGGCCAAAGGACTAACCAGTGTACACCTGGAAGTCCACCACCTTATTTCCTCTTTTATACAATAATTTCACCCCCTTATTTCCTCTAAGAATAACCTCCCATCAAGATCCATATCCGTCACCCCTTCTCATATTAATTACTCATGAGGTATTATTATATTCAATAGATATAATCATCATAAATCATCACATTCCATTATCAATTCACAAACTATCAAGTGAAAATTTCCAATATCATAAATTAACACCAAATTCATATCATATTAATATTCATTGCTCAATAAAATAAGTCTCACAAGACAATTTCAATAAAAAAATAATTTTTATAGTCCACATCACAAACCAATTGCAAATTTATGTTTTATATATTTAAAATCACTCACAAGTATGTCACAAAGCATTCACAACAAGAGGAAAGTGATTACCTCTCGTCAAAGCAAAATTGTCAGTTCAACCATAAGTCACAAATCAATCTCATTGATCCTCAAAGTAAAACCCTAAATTTCAAAATAATCACTATCAGTGGCATTGGGAATTGCAATCTCTCAACGTTTGCTCCTTTTTTGCTATAGATTGGATATGGCTTTATATATATAAAGCCCCATACCACGTGCCCCTTTTCTTTTTAGTTTATTTTTTTTTAATAATCTATTTATATGTATTTATACTTTAAACTTTCTCTCCCTCTCTCTATTTCTTTGTAATTTTTATCCTTAATCTTATAAATCATATTAGGAATTGTAAGAAAATCAGAACAAATCCATGGTTTCCTCCCTTTATTATGTCCCTAATTTTTATGATCTTGATTAAGTTTTTTAGTTTAGAGAGATCTCCATTTAATATGTTATGATTTCTCTATTAATATTTAATTAATCCATTAAAAATTGGGATGTTACACCTATTATACAAAAACAAGCCTAAAAAAGGCTTGAGCCTAGCCTATTTTTTTAATCAGGCTGGTCAGAAACAGGCCAAGCCAAGGCCCCTGACAAGCCGTCTGGCCTATTTCCACCCCTATTCACAGCTTCCCAGCATTTGGCTCCTGGATTGGATTAGAAATGGCTTACAAAACCAACCGTGAAGCATATGTCTAGCATGGCATAAATCAGACTTCCAACTGTACTTGAGTATGTAACTCTTTTCATATGCTTTATATTATATTCTTTTACAAGGCACATATCTGTACTTAGATGGTATCCCTTAACCACACGGGTATCTATAGGCTTCATGTTGAATTGTTTTAAGATTTTTGTTATGTATGTCTTTTGAGACAATGAAAATAATCTCTTTGAGCGATTCCTCTTTTTCTTGACTCCCAAGATATATTTTGCCTCTCCCATGTCTTTCATTTCGAAGTTCAAAGACAATCAGTCTTTAATTGTTTTAACTACTTTAAGACTTGATTCTGCCAAGAGTATATCATCGACATAAAGATACAATATTATAAAATCATCTCCAAACCACTTTATGTAAACACAATGGTATTCTTTGATCATGTTAAAGCCAAATGAAGTTACAGCTTCCTGAAACCTCAAGTACCATTGTCTAGAAGATTGTTTAAGCCCATAAATGGACCATAGGAGCTTGAAAACATTTTGTTTGCTTCCATTTTCAATGAAGCCCTCAAGTTGCTCCATATATATCTCTTCATCTAGATTTCCATTAAGCAATATATTTCCAAACTTTAGACGTATATATAAGCACCACTGGTGAGCAGATATCTTCATAGTCTACTCCTTCACGTTGGGTGTACCACTTAGCTACCAAGCATGCCTTGGGTTTTTCTATTGATCCATCCACTTTTCGTTTGTATTTGAGAACCCATTTGTTCCCAATTGCCTTTCGGCCTGGTGGTAGATCAATTAACACCCAGACTTGGTTAGCTTTCATAGAATTCATTTCCTCTTCTAAGGCTATTTGAAACACCCTCCAATAGTTACCACATAATTAAATATTCCAAACAACTTAATTAAATATTATCGTTTAACAAACATGTTAATTAAAACATTAAGTACTACTATTGCAAGAATAAAGGACCATATGGAATATTTCATTAACC
>JBAGKO010000004.1:832950-854031 GCA_037177275.1 Acacia concinna | reverse complement strand
ATTTGTATAACATATAAATAAAAATATAAGTTAATACGTTAGGGGTAAAATGGTAAATTGTGATAATTTTTCACCTCACCTCCCCTCCCTCTCTACCAATTAAACTAAATAAGGTAGCATTCCTTCCTCCTTATCAATTCCCTCCCCTCCCTTCAAACCAAACAAGCCCTATGGGGAGAGTAGAGGGCCTTTGTCAAATAATTTAGCTCTGTCTTCTGCTGCTTTATATATTATTATATATATATATATATATATATGTAGCCACGGGTCATCCATTGTCCAAATATTCCTGTATGTATTTCATTTGAACTCAGTCAACTCACTTGCTCCCATTACTTACAGTTTTACACACACACACACACAACACAAATGCACATACTACGTACGAACACACACGTGTTATTCACAGCGATCACTGTCATTTAAATGCGGCTTCTTTTATAATGATAACAAGCCACTTGCATGTGCATGGCATACTGCTAACTTTGCATATAACTCTAATTAGAACAAGTTTATGTACTCTTTGTCCAACGCCCTCAAACAAGACTCATCACACACACACACACACACACACACAGAGACAGAGTGGGCACATGAAATAATATTTTATTATTTGAAAAGAGAATTGGGAACACGTACATACAGGTGACCAAAACTAAACAGTAATATGTCGAAGGAAATTGTAAACACTTTTTCCACTCATGTCAGTCAAGCAATTTGTACAAAAGGTGAACTTCATTTCCAGAAAGAAAGAGGAAAAAAGAATAAATAAATTAAGGCACTCAGTGACTCGGGGATTGGGTAAATTTCCTTAATTTTGTTTCAACTTTGTTGGAATTCTATTTTTCGTATTACCTATATTCTATGATAGCAAACTCACACTATTATCTTATTATGCATCTTTTTCACTTAGCGTTTAAATAAATTTGACCTTTTATTATATAAAAAACGTACGTACGTATGGTTTAAGATTTCATAATATATTTTAACTTTTATATTTGTTCACATAATTCCTTACCTTGTATTAATTCCACCTCCCTATGGGGGGAGACTAAAAAAAATCTAGTGGACCACTAAACCAACTCTTAGTTTGTTTCAAGGAGATCATTTTGCCAAGGAGGCAATCCAATATTATTTAGTCAAACTTAACTATTGTCAAACTTAATTGAAAACAACCCTTATTACAAGATGAAGATTTTGTTAGTGAGAATAACTTGAACTAGAGTACCAGTACATTTTATGTATAAAATTTACACAATACATTCTATATATATAGAAGAATTTATCATCTTTTTCTAACCAATTAATAAGATTTCACTTTTTTTTAAAATTTTCCCTAATTTTTACTATCTCAATAATTTACACTTTAAATTGTATGTGAATATATATCACTCTCTAAACTTTTTTTCCTTCAAATAATTAACTCTCTAGTGATAGAGTATATGAATAATAATGAATGTTGGGTGAGGACATAGAAGTGTGATATGAAATTTTTGAAGGAGTTTTGTCCGTTAGGCATAGAGAATAGATAATTGCAAGTTATTGTTCATTGATTCTGCCAATGTTGCGTCATCCATAGTAATCCCAATCAGACTCATCACATGGGATTCTTTCTCCCCTCACTCTACGCATCCATTTATATATATATATATATATCCCTATTCTTCTCTTGCTTTATTTTTCTTTTTCTCCCCTTTTATATATGAACACATACACATATTATAAGATAAGTGTTGTGATTAATTAATACTTCAACTTGTGCATCATGCGCATTGTTGAATCAACTACTGCCAAGTATTCAATACAAGTAAGAAACACAATAAAAGAATAGGATATACAAATTAAATAGGTCTTTGAGAAATAATAATGGATTGACTTCGCAAAAACCGACTTGATTTGTCGTAGGTTTTATTTTGTGTGTTTGTGTGTGTGTGTGTGTTTTTTTTTTTTTTAGGTAAGATCATCATTTTAGTGAATGAACGAAATTGGACTTTATAGATTAATTCAGCCCAACTTATATATGAATTTATTGGCTCGTATATCCATAAATTTGTTTACACATTTGTTGATTGATAATTTTCAAACTTTAAAATTATACATCAAATAAAAATATCGATACGCTAAACTTAATTACTCACATTTAAATGATGGAGCTTAAAATTAAAATTCAAATTCCATGGGCCAAACATGCCATACATGCTGCTTGAAATTAACGCTATGCTTAAATGGAGAGAAAATTAATTAGGGAGAAAATATTGATATACTAAGCTTAATGGTGAAGATAATAAACTTGACCAGTTGATGGCAAAAAGAGGTGAGGGAATGAAATTTGTTTGATCATGTAGAATATAATATATAAACTCACACTAATTTGTTATCCAATTATGAAAATACTGTCGAAGAATAACCCCAAACAAAACATAACCTTCGTCACAGCCTTGATCACCATGCTGAGATTCAACAACCACATAATAAATAGAGTAGTTAACAATAAATTATAATGTTGTCACTGATGATTCAGTTTCTTCATCCCGAGAAATCTATCGTTGATTATTAAGTAGTTCTCTTTAGCAGCCCTATCTATCATCATCAGAACCTACATATCTATTCTAATCCCTCTTGAGATCTCTTGTCTACCTTCCAGGTTCCAGGCTCCAGCCCCCAGCCCAATCAAATCAGTATGTACATGCATATCAGTAGCATCATTATTCCTTCCAAAAATATTTTTAAATTTAGACCCATAATTAATCCAATACGAGTAACTGACTTGAGCTGATTCAAACTCATGAATGGGAGATCCTTCATTTGCCTGAGAAGAAATGGGAGCTAGCTAGTAACTAGGAATTAGAGTTTCAAGTTTCAACTTGGTCTGGTTGGGGGAAAATATATGTTGTGAAAAAAAAAACAGAGACAAGAACATATAGATATATATATATATATATATAGATTAAATAAGGTGGAAGAAACAGAAGTAGTCAAAAAGGGGAATATATGTGTGAGAAAGGGAATGCAGAAAATGACAAAAAGAGTTGCAGGTAGCAAGTACCTTGAAAGCCACTTTAATCGTAGCACTAAACCTTGACAAGTTCCTTTCGTTGCGATAAAGTCCATGCATGCACAGCTCTGCAAAGTACATTGCTTTCACCTTTTATCGTGTTCCCATGCATTTATCTCTCTCTCTCTATATCTCTCTATATATATCCGCACTTTACATTCACACTGATATTTTCACCGTATGTAAGTAACTACATATATATATATATATATTAACACAACAGCGACAAAAAAAGGAACGTACGTACACCTTTGATAGCTACTGCTACACTTCACTTGCATCAAGAACCATAATAGTCACTTCTTTTATCTGATGAGATGTATTATTTGCAATTTAGTAATAATTCATTAAACACATATGACTGTATGTGTGTATATATATGTCTGTTTATGATGAGGGCTTGTGTATGTTGTGTTTGTGTAAGAGAGAGAGATAGAGATGGAGGGTCGTAGAGAAAATGAGGGAGAGAAGAAACTAAGGGAAGAAGAAGATGATGATCATGAGGTTCTGAAAAAGATGATTTCCAGTCATCCTCTTTATGGCCTTTTGATTGAATCTCACTTCAACTGTTTGAAGGTATCTTAAATTTTGTTCTTTCTTTCCACTGAGTCATTCTTCCCTTTTTCTTTTCACTTTTCTCTTCATGTGTTTTAATCTTTCCTGTACTGTCAATTGTGAAGATCTCAGCTACCATACATGGTGTTTGTGGAAAGAACATGCTAGGTCTTTAGACCAAGTACGAGTGACATGAGGCTATATTTTAAGCTAGCTATTACTATATATGTATATCAACGTGTGTGTGTAGAGAGAAAGACGCACATGTATGTATAGCTAGGGATTGTAAAGGCCTGTGTTTTATTACCTATTACTGGTAAAGAAGACAAGGAAAACATAGAGACAAGCTAGATCTTCTTATCTTTACTGGAATTTGCAGAAAGAATGTTCTATAAAAGGAAAATCTGATTTAGAGTCTTTGCTGTCTGTTACTTCTAGTATATCTTTTTCAGACACGAAAAGAAGACACAACTTATTACATATTTAACTATATATAGAAGTTTAGGGCAGATTACACTAAATTGGCTAGCGAAACGGCAGTTATCATCAGATCAGCAAGAAGCCTTTCAGGGTTTGAATGTCTACTGTGCAGTCTCTCTTTTTCTTGGTTTATAATTGATGACTCCGAAATTCAATTCAATTTCATCAGAAAACAACTTCAGCACCTATCATATAATCAAAGTTCATTGGTCATGAATCTTAATAATTTCTTCCTGCTTCTCTGAGTGCAATATTGTTTATTTTCAGGTGGGGTTAGGCGAATTTGGAGAAGATGATCAGTTTGATATAACAGATGTTGCAAGCAAGCAGAAGGCAAATTCTGAGCTCAAAACAGCTAACAGAACAACTCCAAGTTCTACTGAACTTGATCACTTCATGGTATTATATATACGAACGGTCCAAAAGCAAACAATGCTTACTTAACATTAATTTTTAAGAATTCCTTTTAGGTTTAAACTGCTAGCTGATATATACAAATTGACATGATATATATACATACAGGAAGCGTATTGCATGGCACTGAGCAGCCTGAAAGAAGCCATGGAAGAACCAACAAAAGAAACAAGAGCGTTCATAAATTCAATGCACGTTGAGCTGAAGGAACTTAGTAATAGTAGTAATAATAATAATAATAATAATAATAATAATAAGCCATCATCACAAGATGCTGCTATAGAGTGCAGCAGCAAGAAGAAGAATCTTTGACGATGAAGATATATTATGATTCGACCATGTCATTAATTAATTAGTGTCACCACCACGCAATCTCTCTCTGTGTCTGTGCCTGTGTTTGTGTCAGCAATAGGATAGTTAATTTTGTGGGGCTGTCAGAATCATTGTTTACAAATGTAGGTTGATGATATCAACGTTTTAAGATAGAAGCTTATTAATTATAGCAGCTAGCTAGCTGCTTCAATATCTCACTCTCTAGGGCAATGAGCATTATTATGTATTGTATTGTACTGCTTTCTTCTTTAGATATATATATTTGCTTGTGTAGTTGTGTTGGCATCTAATCTAATTAAGTATATATATTAATTATCTTTTATATTTATGTCTTCTTGTTAAGGGATTGTCAGACCAAAAGCTGCCCTATAGCTTGCTCAAAACACAAAGTCCCATGCCTATATCATTGTGCCAATTGAATTGATAGCAGAGAAGCTAGTCACGAATCAAAAGATATATATATGACAACAAAGAAAATTCTCTTGCAGTGAGTTCTATATACAGTAGAGATAATGACTTGACCTTTTAGAATGTTATACACTAGGGTTGCTATATTCTTTTATGCATTTAATTGATATGTGAAGGCGCGCGCGCGCGCGCACATAAGCACTTTTATCATCAGTTTTGATGATCTTGTTAAATCCTAAAACATAGGATATTGCAGACAATATACAAAAACTCTACCATTAATTTCTCCACATTTGACCATTTTCTTCTTGTCGTTCTGCTGTTATTTCTTGCCAATGTACATAACTGTCTAGAAACATATTCAGTTTGGAGAATGACCTAGCTATTACTGGTATAATAAAATTTAAACCTTGATTTATAATTGTTATAATAAGAATTATTGATTTAGTTCTATTTGCAGGATATCAATCGGTGGACTCTCTTTTTTTAACTTCGATTGAAATGCATTTAGCTAGTTCCCTTATTTTCATCTCCATCCACTGACCTTTATACCAGAAGAGACAAGCCCAAGCTCCTCCATTTCTGAGCATTGAAGAATATATTAATTAATGATGAATCATGATAAATAAAGTTAAATGGCTTGATCGATCTCAAATATATATATATCTGTATATAGATCTATGTGTGTTAATGTATAGAAAGTCATAAAAGAGATTATGGCTTGCATTATATGTGTTTGTGTTTGTGTTTGTGTGTGTGTGTGTGTGTGAGAGAGACTCCATGCATACAAAAGAGTAGAGAAGTAGAGATGAGAAATACTTTAATTAGTGGTAGAGTGCAACATAGGAATTAAAGGGAGCCCAAGCATTTTATCGTGAATCATCAACATGAACTGTGAAAGGAAACTTAATTAATTTTCAACAACAATTAATATTCCATCATTAATTTTTTTCACTGATGATGATGATGATTTCATAGATGCGGGCGACGTTCAATAATCTGATTCCATTTATATATAATCTCCTTTTAATTTAAAATTAATGCATATTAATTCAAGCCGCCCTTCCAATTTATGAATGGTGACGACTAGCTAGAAGTTGAATCACTTCACCTCCATCAATAATATCAAATAATTATTACTCAGGCACACAATGGTTGATTAAATTAACCTAATGACAATGAGAAATATAAAAATTAAAGGAGAATTGAATTTACTGTTATAATACTTAAGTCAATTAACAGTTAATTAATCACATAAAAGCAAGAAGAATGTACTCCCTCGTCCACCTGACCTGTGTCATCCGCAATCCTTGCATAGGCTTCTTTACAAGTTATTGAAGGTGTAGATGTAAGGTATATTTTGGTGATTATTAAACTAATGCTCCTCTATTATTTTCAGTGCAAAGAAGACAAAAGGAGAATATATTGATAATGCAAAATACATATTGATTGAACCATATTTTTATAAGATAGTTCTTAATATATTTAAATAATTAATCACAATTTTTAGACTTAAATTGTATTTATTATGAGTGATTGTGATTAAATATATTTACAATAAATTAAGTCTAAAAATGACAAAATGATCACATATTTCATTATTTACTTTATTTTTGGAATTTAAAGTATTATATATTTAGTTATTTTTTTCCTTATATCAATTTTAAAAAATAGATCAAAGGAAAAGTTGGACTATTTTAGAAAGAAAAAATAAATAAATAAATAAATAAAAGGGAGACACAGACGTAGACGCATTCGGAGGAGGGAGGGAAATGCGAGTAACCACCATCATCCTTCCTCTTCTTCATATCCACTCACCAACATCACCTTCGGAGAGAGGAGGGAAGTATCTGCTGAGACAAGACTACCAACACCCCTTCTCTGCATTCTACTGTCAATTTCACCATCTCCGTCAAGCACCTTCTTCGCTCCCACTACCACGACCTTCACACCACAACCGTCCGTCGTCACCTCAGAAATTCATCACCACCACCTTCAATGATGTTCTCCTTTTTCCTCCTCCTCGTGACAGCCCTTTATCTTTCATTCCATCACAGATTTCTCTAACCCACAGACCCACCTCCACCACCTTTTTTCCAATTGATTTTAGATGTGTTTGGAATAACCATAGGATAAGTGACTTATTTGTAATTGGACTTATGGATAAATCAAATTATATATGTTTAGATTGACGGTAATATAAATGACTTATGTAAAAAGAAAATACGTTGTCATGGCCTTTATATTTAAGACCGGATATAGTCTATATATAGATGAAAATGCATCACGTGTAATTCAAATAAAAGGACAACATGTATGTTGTCATGGGGAGAGTAAAAGTACGTTGTCATAAAGAGACATAAACATAATATTATAACCTGGGGGTTTAATTAAGGTTTTGTCTCAAGAGACTGTCTTAACTAGTAAGGTTTAATGAGTAATAATATTTGTTTATAGATATATAAGTGTGAATATCCATAATCTTTTAAGAGTTGTTATTTGGATTTCTACACTTAAAATCATATAACCTATGACATAAATGACCTGTTAAGAGTTTAATTTCTATGAAGAATGTACATAGCCTCTAAATGTTTTTCTATCTCTTATCTTAAATATAAGATATATGTGACTTTTTTAAAGAATTTTAAAAAAATTAATTAAATTATTTTAAAGCATTTAAATTTAACATTTTGCTTCAAACTATTTTGTTGTCTAACTAAATTGTGATATAATATAATGATACATTACATATAATATAATTAAATAGTTTATTTACTTTCTTTAATCTATTAAAAAAAACAATTGTGTTGTATATTTAGAAACGAATGGAGTATATCCTATAATTATGCAGATTTTTTTCTTATATCAAGTGATTGTATAAGCAAGATATTTCTACTCTTTCTCTACTTCACCCTACTACTCAATTCATTCATTAAGTCAGGAATTAACATTTGTGCATCCAAAGATCCATCCCTCATCATTCGTGCCGCCCTAGATAAACTTCTGTAAAAAACAATACTCACAGTCTTACACTATTTAACTATTTATAATATTTTGGCTAAAATCCACATAACTGCCATGAAATTTGAGTTAGTTACATATGACCTCCCTAATGTTCTAAAATTTAAATTTAACCCCTTAACATTTTAATTGTTGACATGAAGCCCCCACCATTAATTTTTCCATTACGTTACTAATAGAAACTGCCACGTCATATTGATGAGAATGACGTGGCTTCCTACGTGGCATCTATATATGTTAATAATTTATGATAAATATATATTCTTTTACCTAAAGTTTTAAATGTTATTTTGTTATTAAAAAAAAAAGTGAAAAACAAACCCTAATCCCTTTGCTTTTTTGGAACTAGTGGGATCAATCAAACTTACGAATTGAGCCTTCAACATTATCGTTGAAACCAAAACAATGTTGCCTCCTTGTGCTATCATCGAGAACTTGCCTCCCAATGCCATTGCACCGCAATGATTGGTGCCCCAAAATTACTGTAGCAATAACATTCTGAATTTTTGTTTTTTATGTGGGCGAATTTTTTTTATTTTGGTGTTAGTCAATCACCCGTAGATTTAACCATAATATCACGCACCCACTTGTGAATTTCAATTTTTGGTTTTATGATTTAATTTTTGGTTGAGAGAACAAGCTATTTGAGTTGATGGTTATGCACTGATCAGCTGATTAAAAAAATTGTTTTTTTCTTGGATAGGAGGGCGCTTGTTTGTTTTTTCCAACTTTGTTCACCAAAAAGATATTCCTATGTTTCTATTTATAAGATATTTTTTAAAAATCCTAAGAAAATTCTAAAAAAGCAAATTATATTACTTCAAAACATTAAAGTTTATCGTTTTTCTTCAAATTATGTTGTTTGAAATTATGAATTACTATATAATGTAATAAAACATAACATATTATATTATTAAGTAATGTAATTAACTTTTTTAAGATTTTCTTACGATTCTCTAAAAGGGTATTATAAATAAAGACGGAGGGAGTAACATTTTAAGCCTTATGTCAAAAATATATAATTATTATAAATTTATTAACTTATGTAGATGTTGTATGAAAATTAATAGTAGGGGGCTTAATGTCGACAAATGAAACCTCAAGGGAGTCAAATTTAAACTTTAGAACATTAAAGAGGTTATTTGATCTAAAGTTTATGGGGGGTTTTATAGATTTTAGCCTAATATTTTACAAAATTTGTGAATGTTTTCTTCTTCATTATATTAATTTTAAATTTTATTGTTGATTAAATATTTTTATTTTATTCTTCTTAAAAATAAAGTGTTAAACTCTTTTTTCATTTAATTCCAAAATCATTTGGCCGAAATATATTAATTAATGTAAGCACGCAATTATTTAACAAATGATCCTTCTAAATTATTTTTTATAAGGAGAATCTTATTAAAAAATAAATTTAAATCATATATAAAATAAAATGTTCATATTTAATTGAAATTAAACATAAGAAATAATACAAATTGAAACCTCAATTGCGAAAATTAAAAGTGGTGAATAATCTAAAATCATACTTTCAATATTTGTAAAAGTGGCAACAAATTATCTAGAACCCCAAATTGAGTTTCAAATAATTTATTAGTATTAAACCTCAATATATAACTATATACCTTTTTTATTGTTTAAAGAAGTTGCTACCAAAATCCCTATCACGAAATTTATTACTTGAATGGATATCAAATTCTTTTAATGACCAATTTGCAACTTACTTTAAGCACTTATCTTCAACTATGTGCAATCTTACAAATTTTCTCTTTTTACTTTAGAAGCACGGTGAAATTCAATTTCTAAAATTCCGTGCTTATTTATTGAACAAGTAAAATCATATTAATCCATAACATTAAAAATGAGTAAAGAATTGCGATCCTTAATTGTCAATTTCTTTAAATTCAAATTTGAGATCCCTATAGGATAATCTGTCTAAAATAATATCCCAAAAATGTCATTTTAGCATGAAAAAATATCCAAGAAGGCCAGTAGCCATCGCGTGTGTCTTGTCTATTAGTTTAGAAGTGGTTGTGATTATTGGGGGCGAATTCTCCCTTTAACCCACTTGGTCAAGCTTGTACTTTAATGGGCCCAAAGTTGTTTTCTTAGAAGTGAAAAAAAAAAAAAACTGAGAAATCTCTGCAACTTGATGTGATGCATCATATGAATTTGAACTTTTTTGTATTTATTTCTAGTAATAAAATATATCCCAATTTATCTTTTTTTTTTTATCAACAAAAATAAATGAAGCATAATTTCATTGAGAAAATTGAAATTATTTTTTATTTAAAAATTCTTCTAAGCTAATTTTTTTTTAAAAAACCTTTTTAAATAGACTCAAAATATCTCTAGTAAAGAAGCAAATTTGCCATGAAAGTATACCTAGAGAGGCGAATTTGCCATTACTATTAGTTGATCAAATATGTTGAATTGATAGTCCACAAGTCATCCACTATATTTTTACTAAGCTAAAAATTTGTTCCGGAACTTTTAAATCTAATTTTTAAAAAAGATGAATTAGATGACAGATAAACTTCTAAGATAAATTTATACCTTAACAAAAATAAATGGATGACATGTGGACCACAATTCACCATATTTGGTCAATTAATGGTCAAAAGTAACGGATTTAAAAAATTGGGGACAAATTTTCATTTTAACAAAAATAAAGTGGATGACCTGTGGACTGTCAACTCAACATATTTTATCAATTAACATCTAATTAATGGCAAGGGAAAAATTACCCCACTTTTGAAACTTTCGGGACAAATTCACCTCTTATGAAACTACCAGGGCAAATTCGCCCTTCTGGGCATACTTCCATGATAAATTTAACCATTTACCCAAATATCTAATCATACGACTAAAAAGTGAACAAGTCTTTTTTATTAATACTAAAAGGGATAATTCTATTAAAATACCTTCTGAAATTCAAAATCTTAAATCAGTGATTTTCCATAAAATTAATTTGCGAATTTCATTACTCTTATGAGTAAATCCATTTCTCTTATAAGTAATAGGACTGATTTAAGATTTTAAATTTTATAAGGTATTTTAATGGAATTCTCCCATAGTAAAACTTTTCATTGGAGTTTTTATTTTGGGAAAATTCTAGGAAAAAAAAAGGAAAATATGTAAAGGACATATTAGAGCTATAAAATACAAAAATTTCATATCGCTCTTTTTTTTACTTTTTTTTGTGAAATTACAAAAATATCACTAGATTTTAACAATACTAGTATTTTGATTCATAATAAAAATATCTCAATTAACAATAACATCACAACTTATGGTAAATACGTAGTATCTAAATGCTTCTATCCTTTACATATTTCCCTGATTATTTTTTGGAATTTTCACTTGTATTTTTCCTCAATTTTACCTTTAATATTGAAATTATTTTCTTCTTTTAAGTAATTTAACTATAGCAGCTAGCTAATCCGATTCACACTTTACAAGAATGTAGGAGGGAAATCTCATTATCACTAGTAATAATTATGACTAAACATCAACCAATAAAGAAGCACGTTAAATGTGCTCACCACCTATCACCATCGTTAAATTTATTTTAGACAATCTATATTGAATCTAATTAAATTAATATATTTTAAATAATTTTTTATTTTATTATATACAGAATTAAAAATAAAAAAATCTTATAACCATTACTTTTTAATAAAAATGAACTTATCATATGAAAAATAACAAATTAAAATTTTTAAATGTAGACTGTTTAGACAATTGAAACTCATCATGAGCATAGAATGGGGCCCAATAATAATTTTCTTTCCAAAAAAATTATTGATAATATTTTCTTATTTTTGTAAGCTGGGTCTTGGTCTACGCAAATAAAGCCATAACAAAAGGGAAATTGCCCAGTGCTCAAGTCATCAAAGATATTCCAAATTTCTAAACCGCCCTTTCCCAGCAACAGCATTACACGCGAAATTTCCATCCCCCTCGCTTCACACTGTTCCGCTCATTTTACTCCTCTCTCTACAAAAGCCAAAGTGATAGACCAGGACTTTGCTTGCTACTTGGGGTTGAGAGAATTCAGGTGAATCCGATTGATATTTTGCGCGAATTGGGATTTCTTTGTCGAAAGGGATGGTTAAATCGTCCGATAATGGTTTCGGTTCTGTGGCGCCTTTCCTGAAAAAATGTTATGAGATGGTGGACGATGAGTCAACCGACTCGCTCATATCCTGGAGTAAAAGCAATGATAGTTTTATCATCTGGGACATGACTGAGTTCTCAGTGCGTTTGCTTCCCAAGTATTTCAAGCACAACAATTTCTCCAGTTTCATCCGGCAACTTAATATTTATGTGAGCACCTTCTCCTTTCTTTTTCCCTTTCTTCGTTTTGCTTTGGTCCTTTGTTTTGATAGGTCGAGCTTCGGATTGTTCTGTTTCGTTTTGTATCTTATCTATTTTGTTTGTGTGTGTGTGTGTGTATATATTGTTTAATCAGTTCTGATGAAATACTGACGCTTAAAAATTGAGTATATGTGACATGTGTGACCCAACGAATCAAATTACTCTGTATCCGCAACAGTGTCCGTGTATTAAGCTTCTAAGTCTGGGTCAAAAGGGTTTTATTGATTGCTTTGGTGATGTTTGTGCTGTGGTTCCAGTAGGTTTTTAGTTTTTACTTTTTACTGCAAGTTCTCACTATGTCCTGGTTTGCTAGTTCCTATGCGCATATACACAGTTAAATGTGAAGGAAGGGCGCATTTTCCCGATATAGAGAAAACCTCTAACTCAAACCTTTCAGACCTTAACATCGGAATGATGCGCCATCACCTGACCCTAGAAGATCTAAACTGTTCTTTATACCCATTGATGATGCCTGGGGAAGTAAACGGATTTATATTTAATTATTTTGAAGTTTTGAAGTATTAGTTTTGCCTGGGGATCCTGACCCTAGATTTTTAACTTAGATTTTTATGTTACAAGAGTTGTTGGCAGCTCTAGAAATGTTACAAAGTCATCAAATCACCGTGAAATGGACCAATTGAAACAATTGCACATGACTTGTCTGTTGGTTGAGATGCTGGGGCTTTTTTTTTTCTTTTAAGGTGGATAGTGATATTATATTGTTATTATTCTGTTACAATAAGGTTCTGGGGAATCATGGGATGCAAGTGTACTCCCTCAGGAGTCAGGAAAGAAGGAAAATTTTGAAACCTTTAGATGATGTATCGCTTCAGTTTTTTACTTCATCTTGATATGACCTGAAAGTAGCAATAGTAACATACCTTTTCCTAGACCTGGCAGCCATGGTTAGCAAAGTGTAATATGAATATTCTGGCCACACTGGTATTTTGAATTAATTTTTTTGAGTCATAGATGTACCAAAGCATATGATAGTCATTGTTCTTTCACTTGTTGTACGCAAGGTTTTAATTTTTTTTCTTTTTCCCTTTTTGAATCTATATCTAATTAAGCCTTTTAAAGGCTACAAGGAATCAATATTGATGAAAGATTTGAATTATGAATGTCAAGAGCCTATTTTTTCTTTCTTTGAGGCAATAAAGTTTCTCTTGGAGAATGTCAACTGTAGTGTTCTGTACTTTGGTTATAGATTCAGTATTATAATATTGTTTCTCGTGGCATTGTCAAACACTTTCAGCCTTCCAATTTTGACATCATTTTCTTTTGAAACATGAGCTTTTGAGGATCTGATTTGTTAGTCCAGGGTAGCTGCCGTTAAGATTACATGGGAGACAGAAAATTTCTATCATTTATAATTCATAATTTAGAGAGATAAACTCTCCTCGGCCTCCCACTTATCCTTCAAGTGTAGGTTGATTTTTCATTCTACATCAAAAAGACATCGTGATGCTTAGTGAATCTTCATATGAAGCTAGATTGATCAACATTATGATGTGCACCTCTTGTGAAGTGCATCTGCATTAACCCTAGCAATATCACTTCTAATACAGAACATACAAATTAAAACATTTTATTGGCAAATCTTGGTCCTTTCACTATGGTCAGCTAATTCTCATTAGTTCAGCTTAGGGGCTAGGATCATTTTTAGTCTCAGCAATATACCAGTTTTCCCAATTCATGGTGAGAACATTGACTTGAGGGATTCATTAACAATTTGGAAAAACTAGTTTTGCAGTTGTGAAAGATCGTATCCCAATTATGGCAGGAATAAGTTATTTAACCTAATTCAATTTGCTGCATGCTACCATAAATCTGAACAACTTTTGATGTGAAAAATCATCTGGTCATCGCTTAGCTATCATGATTTATTCATTGTGACTAATGTGAAGGATCACATTGCCGAATATCAATAGTTCAGAACATTGTATCAGCTATTAGAAATTTTAGGGTTTTAAGAATATCATTTCAGAGATTTATATGTACTAGAAGGTTTATGCAATCAATTGCCACTTGCGCACCCATCCTTTGTGTATTACTGATAGTTATCTTTATCTTGTGTTCATGAATCCTGCAAGATTGATTTATTTTCTTCGTAGTGTTTGTTCTTTACTTGAAATAGAAATCATCATCAACAAACTTAAGTCTTCTTTACATAAAGGATAAAAAAAAAATTACTCCTTGAACCTTACACAAGTATTTTAATTTGTTCACTTAAATTGATTATGTTATTATATAAAAGCATAAGGTGAATTATTTTAGGTAACCAAGTTGGTGTTCCTTTTGCTTATGGACGTATGTACTTGAAGATATCATGAAAAGAACCTTTTCTGTTGTAATTATTTGTATGCAAGTTAATTCCTCGTATGATTTTAAAAGTCAGTAATGTCTAACTGTAAGAACTATCAGGGTTTCAGGAAAACTGATACAGATCGCTGGGAATTTGCCAATGATGACTTTATCAGAGGTCAAAAACATTTACTAAAGAATATATTGAGAAGAAAGCATCCACATGTTGCAGAACAGCGAAAGCCATTACAGCAGCAAGAGACTCACGATGTGCCTTCTCAAGAAGTTAAACACTACAATCTATGGAAAGAAGTCGAGAATTTGAAAACTGGTAAAAATGCTCTCACACAGGAGTTGGTTAAATTTAGGCAGCACCAGGAATCATCTAAGGAAGAGTTGCTGCTCCTGACCAATCGGCTCCAAGGAATGGAAAAGAATCAGCAACAGATGTTATCATTCTTGGTCATGGCCATGCAAATCCCTGGGTTCATGGTTCAGCTGCTTCAACCCAAGGAAAGCAGTTGGCGCACAACTGAGACAAACAATATGCTGGAACACGGTGTAGAAGATGTTCAACCAGTTGCTGCTGATGGGATGATAATGAAGTATCAGCCGTCCTTGAGTGAAAAATTGAAGCCTGTAGTTACACCGTCTCGTGTTTCTGATGAGCAGCTGGAACCCAATTTCTGTACTGATGGGTTGAAAGATTATTTCATCAATTCTGACTTCTTGAAAGTACTCATGGATGAAAAATTGTGTCAGATAGATACTCATTCTCCATTTAATATACCAAATACACCCGATGATAATGCCTGGGAACAGCTTCTTTTAGGCAGTCCCTTCACTGAAAATGAAGATTCAAATAAGGAAAGTGACAAGCCCACCAACAATGGAATGGAAATCGAGCCTGCTGAATGCGAAACACTGTTTGATAAATTCCAAAGTTGTGTTGGGTTGATGCCAGAAATAGACAAAACTCAGAACAGTGAATTGGATGTATCTGCTAATGGTGTTCATTTGGAGGAGCTGCAGAGTTTGGAATCTCTAACTGAGCAAATAGAACTTTTGGCTTATGAAGAAAATGAGATGTAGAAAATTTTTGGTTTTCTACATCAAGTATTTGTATTTAGATATGATCAGCAAAAACTCCCACTTCCACCTCTCATTGGTTTGATCTTCATTTAAAACCAGTGAGTTTGCTACTCATTCACATGTTTAGGTATACATCTGCAAGAGACATAGACACGGGCACACAAAAATGTAACTTGATTTTTGTTTTTTCTTATTATTTGTAAATCCAAATCATATAAACTGATTAATTATTATTTTGGTCATCTGACAGATTTTGGCGTCTTGATAATGTGGACACAAGTACAGGGAGGAATTACATGGTAACGCTGTTATCAGTATCAGGAATGATATATTTTGAATATTTTGCAGTTAAATTTGTGGGTTGACTTGAGAAAATACGATGCAAAGAGCTGTATTCATTGTGCCCCTCAACGCAGCGGCCAATGCCTTCACAAATATTTTATTACTTTTATGCTTTATTTCATATGAATCTCTGATATAATTTTATGTTTTGGTAGTTCTGGCAAAGAAGAAAAAGGGAAGTCTTGGTAGACACCAATCTCTACCATATAACATCTAACTTGTCAATATTAAGTCTTCGGCCTCTCATCTATCATACAAAGCCTTTAAAGTTAAAAAATTCATGATTTATGAATAATATATAATTGTGCAATTGTGATGATGATGATTTAAATTGCTGATAGATTGCATCAGTCTTGTTTGGTAGGCAGAATGGAATGGCACGTGGAATGAAAAGAAAAATAAATGAATTTTTCATCCTCCACTTATTTTCATTGAGCAACCAAAGAACGGCCAACTCTGTTCTTTACACATCAACTTTTTATAGGTTGAAAATTTTGCAGTGTCGTATGGTATGATGAATAAAGAAATTAGCTCAACTCTGTTAAACTTAGGAATTACGTCTCTTTATGACTATGTAATGGTGGTTTTGTTTTGTTTTGTTTCAAGTGGTTTCCTCTGTTATTAGTTTGCGATGAAATTGACAACTAATATTTTTGAAGTATAAAACACAATTTAGTGTATAAAAAGTTGTAAAATTGTATACAACTTAATAAGTGTGATGTGCAAAGGCTCAACTCTAATCAATTTTTTGAAAGATAAGAACCAGTTGAACGAGTGTCTATTGACGCTATGCAAGGTTGAGTCGTTTTATTTATCTTAAAAAGCCAGACGGATGAACATGGTTTCATTCTGTATCTGTTTTTAGAAATATTATTGAATGAACGTACAAGTTAACTAGATTATATTCTGTGTCACTCATCAAGTCATCTGGCCTTTTTAAGTAAAACACATATAGGAAGTTCAAAGAGTCCCTAAAATGTGGAGATAGATTGAAGTGTTGAACCAATAGTAGCCAGTGAAGTTGAAAATGAGTAGATTAAGAGGGTGGATTGAGAGAGAGATAGAGACAATGAAGTGTATTCAGTTTAGTTTACAGAGCACCAATGTTTTTAAGACCAAGCACAACACCGACGCCAATGATGTGGCCGACGGAGCCGCAGGCCAAGGTGTCAGCGAGGGTGAATCCGGCGGGGTCACCGGTCTGCAAGCCAGAGTCCCTCGCTTCAAGCTTCAACCCCGCCGTGGCCTTCCTGTTTGCTGATGGAGCCAACCCAAACCTTCCGGCGAACAACATCAAGCTTGTTGATGCCACCATTATCTGCTCATCCAAACATCCACAAATCAAACATCTCATCATAAAATTTACATTGAATTTCTTTAGAAAATTAGTGAAAAGTCAAATGTTTTATATATAAAGTATTAATACTCTGTTAGCTCCTTTAACCAATAAAATTTTCTGACAGATCACCGATCTTCCTATTTAGGTAGATTTGATACCATACTTTTACACATAACGCGAGTCTAATTTCAAAGTAATCAATTTATCTAAGCCCAATTAAATTATAGTGTAGTAACAAAATGACTGGTGATGAATGTAATTGAATTAAGTTGATGAGAAAGAAAAGGTACCAGATTAGTGGGGGAACCAATGTAATCACAGCGGGCTCCCAAAGCTCCCTGTCCCTTCCTCCTCATGGGCTGCACTGCAACCTGCAAACAAAGTTTAAAAATTCAAACCCTCAAAGTGGTTGAAGGACAAGTAATTTAAAATCACATCAGAATTGAAGAAGGAAACGAACCAGGTTGTGAACAGGAGCAGAAGAGACTTTGGCTCTGAGACCACTGAACTGAGGGAGGGAAGTCATCACCGAGCTCGTCGCCATTTCTCTGCAACTTTCTTTGCTGATGATGAAGATGAAGAAGATGGGCGTTTTTGGGGGAAGTGGGTGTTTGGCCTCTTGGATATAATAATCCAAATCCACACAGTTTTATTCTCAAGCTAGCCACATGAGCCATTTGTGGCTTCCGAGTGAGTGACAGTTTGGATAGAACGTAGATCCTCGACTCTGACGTGGCATTCCTTCACTGGGGCAACCGAATGGATAAGAGATCACAAGCTCACAGTGTTACTGTTTGGTGGACGCGACATGTCAGCACCATCCTCCTTTCCTTGGGAACCAACTTTGCATACTTTTAATTTTTATTTTATTTGTTAGTGATCTTTCTTTACTGTAAAATATATTTATTTTATTTGATTATAATAAAAAAAAGTTAGTTAACATGTTATGCATAATTTACAACATCTAGTTATCTTTTTTCTCTTCTTTAATTATTATTGAAAAATTATTAATAGGGATAAATTAAAAAAATTATAAATATAAAAAATGTTTCTTATATTTAATATTAAAATAAATTTCTTAAATATAACTTATATTAAGAATGGTAAAGAATATTAAGTAGATATATAAACTTATATTTTCCCTATTGCTAGTCGGATTCGAAGCCGTGAGTATGACATGATTTCAAAATATTTGGTCACGCTACTCTAACTTTTTTAATAAGTAAAGTTATTTGGTGATCAAATATATATTTTATCATGCAAGAAATTTAAAATAAACTATTAAGAGTTTTTTTTAATTAAAGAAATCAAGAGAAAACTTAAATTTTCCTGTTAAAAATATATACTACATGTGGCTTTTATTTTAAAAAATATATTTAAATAGGTTTGACTGCCAAACTAAATTATATACTACATGTAGAACGCATGATCCAAACTTATCCAAAAAAAAGAACGCATGATCCAAACCTTACATAGCTTTTCTTGGCGAAGACAGTCCCATCTTGTGGCTTGCCAATAAGTTTCACTTGGACAACGTACATATGCATCACATACTGTCTTGCATGCTAAATAGAGTTAATTAAGATATAGATTTATCCTAAAAGTTTTTACTAATAACTAATGTCGCCCTTACTGTTAAAAAGTTTATCATCAATGTCAATTTTTTATCTATCAAAGTTATTTTTTTAATGGTATTAAATAATATTGATACATTTTAAAACCTTTAAGATAATATTAAACTTCAAGAAATTTTTAAAGTAACATTACTTCTCAACAAAAAGTGTCGAAATAAATTTGTACATTAACCCAATTAAAAAAATACAGGGGTCAGATTATAAATTAGGCAGACATTTGATTGATTCATTGATGCCCAATAGTTTCACTGTTCCGTAATGATTTTATAATAATAAAAAATAAATAAATAACATTGAAGGTCTTAATGCTGAGTTGTGAGGTATACTGGAGACTATAAAGTATGCATGGAGTGGTGTTAGGAGGAGAATTATTGTTGAAACAGATTGTTTGGAGGCTGTTTCTTTGATTTCAGATGGATGGGAGGATGAACATCCGGAGTAGAATCTATTAACAGAAATTCATGCATGGATGGAAAAAGAGTGTGAAGTTAGATTAACCTGGTGTAAGCGTAAGGTTAATCTAGTTGTTGATTTAGTAGCAAAGGAAGCTTTTCACGATACTGTGGGTTTCTAGTTTTTTACATCAGTATCATCGAGTATATCTGCCGCTCTTGCATCTGATGTAGCTATGTAGTTTTTGTTTCTTTCACTTATCTAAAAAAAAGTATTTTTAATTAAAATAAAAAATAATTGATATATAAGAGTTAGATGAGGGTTTTAGTTTACTTTTATTCTTTTTTTTTTTTTTTACTTTGGTTCTGCATATAAAATCTCTATACACTTTATCAACTAACTTTATAATTTTTCTTAGATGTATCTACATGAATTGTACATAGTAAAAGAGTTGGTTCAAGATGGAAGAGGATACTCTCATTGTCCTCTTTTTCATTATCTTCTCATAATCTTATTTTTACCCTTAGATAATGAAATGGATGGTTTAGATTTAATATTTTATAAAATTATTATTATTATTATTATTATAAATTAAAAGTTATCTTTTTATGGATTACATTTATGAATAGTGTAGATCATATTTTAAGAGTTTAAATTTACTAATTTTTATTTATAAAAAGAATTTTATAAAAGAGTTAATCTAAACCATTTATTATTTTAATCTAACAGTACATATGAGATTATGAGATGAAAATGAAAAAGAGGACTATGAGAGAAACCCAACCCAATCCAAGGCTAGTTACAATGTATCTATATGATTAGAAAAAGTATTTTTGAAAAACTTCCATATGTTTTGTTTGAAATAACTCACTTAACTATCATTTTAATATCTGTAAATTAATCATCTAATTATTATATTAAAAAGACTGAGGGCGCATTAGAGAAAGGTGTGGCAAGTATATTGAGGGCCTGTTTGGTAGAAGTGGTGGACAGCTTTTTTTAAATTTTCTTTTAATAAAAAGTAGCTTTTGGTAAATGAGATGTTTGGTAGAGGTTTATAAATATAAGTAGCTTATAGTAAAAAGTAACTTATGAAGAGAAGTTAAAAAAAGTGGCTTCTCAAAAGAATTTACTTTTTATATCTCTCACAAGTCACTTTTTTTTACTTCCAATTCAAACACAAGTAACTTCTTCTACTCCTAATTAGTCACTTTTTCTACCTCAAATCCAAACACAATTGACTTATGATAAATTACTTATTTTTAAAAGTTCCTTATCATAAGCCACTTATAAAAATAAATCACTTTTCATAAGTCTTAGCCAAATGGGCC
>JBAGKO010000004.1:800650-820246 GCA_037177275.1 Acacia concinna | reverse complement strand
TTCTCTAGAATTCTCTACACAATTCTACATACATCAAGAAAATACAAGAATGTGTAAGAATATACAAGAAATCTCTAAAAAATTTTAGAGCGTGACACATAGCTCACATACGTAATTTGGAAGCAAGCCAAGTAAAACTAAACAATCAGTGTGCAAACTGGTGGGAAATCTCTGAACATGATTCTCCTCATTTAAATAAATGTGGAACACAAATATCTTATCTTTTTAAAAGAAAAACAATTGGCAAATCATATCTTCCACTACAAATATCATGCTAAATTAATTGTACTTCACAAATATATATATAACTTTTCAAAAGGAAAAAATAATTCCATTTTTTTTTATGAAGATGCGTCTAAAATTTTTTTCTACTAAGGAACAAGATAATTTTTTTTTTGGTAATCTAAGGAACAAGATATTGACTATTTATTACCTATCCACGTCACGTGCAACCCATTCAAGCCGTGGATGTTTGAAAATTGGTACCATCTGTTTTGTCTGTAAGGGACCAAACTTTGGACCTTTAACCTTTTGTCCACTTACAAAAAGTTGGATCCCCACTCCTAAAGCCTACCCAACTCGTCATCTATAGGAATCTCAGCGGAGATTTTTTAGCTGAGCTTTTCGAAGAATCCACTTGTATATTTATAAGTAATAATACTTTTTTGTGCTCCACATATTCATAATTTATGTTTTTAATCCTATTCTTTTTTTTTTTTTGCCAAAGTTTTTAATCCTATTCATTGTGTCCTTCTTATGCCTGACTCCTCATCATCCCCGAAGAGAGAAAAAAAAAATCCTTAACATATATAAAGGGGAAGGTACAAAAATAATACCCCTATATTTATATTTAAAAGACCCTTTTAAAAAATTTTAAAAAAATTCTAAAAAAGTTAATTGCATTACTTAATAATATCATATGTTATGTTTTATTATATTATATAGTTATTCATAAGTCAAACAACATAATTTGAAGAAAAACGACAAACTTTAATGTTATAAAGTAATGAAAAAATATTTTTTATGATTTTCTTAAAATTTTCGAAAAAAATCTTATAAATAACAACGAATGGAATAATAAAGAATTGTGTCAAGAGGAAAAATAGTAATTATCTTTTATTAGATGTAAACATAATTCTCTGTTAAGTGTACTTAACGACTGTTAAGTGAGATTCACTTGCCGCTCGAGAAAAAAACCAAACATTAGGTTTAATTAACGAAAGTTTATAAATTTTTATTATTATGGTTGCACTCAATAAAAATTAATTGCTATTCTTGCTCTGGCTCAATTCTTTATTATTTAGGACAGGAGGGAGTACATCCTGCTGTCATTAATATAAAACACGTTTTGATTACCTTGACTAACTAGTATCTATATATATATATATATATATGATATAATACCATCCAAACCCAATACAAAAATTAACATAATTTAAAATTGTCAGTCTAAATAGCAGACAAATTTTGAGAAAATAACCCAGAGAAAAGGAAAGGTGGAATGAAGGAAAAGAGACAGAAATGAGACTGTGAACTTACTTCATCATGAAATCTAGCCATGCTTGTGGCTTCTTTTTAAGAGCATTGACCACAGGTGCATACTCGTGTGGTTCTATTCCATATTGTGCTAGTATTTCCGCTACCTCAGCCGCTTCTAAATTCCCCCAAAAGAAAAGATAATGTCAGAAAAAAAATAATTAATAAACTAAAAGTTTCTCAACCATTTTCTACTCCTACACAATTCTGAAAATTAAAGGGGAAACTACCAGTATCAGGCACAGTTACGATTTCGTCTTGCTCCCTCCTTAATTCTCTAGCATAATGATCAGCTTCACTCTTTGCCGCGAGATAACTGCACAATCCATCGCTAATTTGATCAACTAAATAAAGAAAATTTTGAAAATCTACGTTCTCCGGCTTGCATAGTCGCCTCACAAAACCCTCCGTAACTTTACTATCTCAAAAAAACTGAGCCTCTTAACAGACTCGAATCATTCGAGTTTTGATCGCATCTCATTCGCAGAAAGTGAAGGATCTGAGTCAAGTTTTGAATGCGAATCGGATACGGAATAACAAAAGAGGATGGAGTGAAATACCCGCCGAGACCCATGGAGATGGCGCCGGCGGCTACTTCGGCGATGCCGGCGGTGAGGACGATGGAGGAGGAGGCGTTGGCGCCAGAAAGGCCGGCGGCAAGGGCGAAAGGAACAGTGAGACCGTCAGAAACGCCGATGATGATATCACGGACGATCTCGCCGGCGGTGAAGTGCTTCTCGGTGTGGTGTTTGAGGAGCCTCTGTTTCTCAGCCTCTAAACGCGTTGTTTCTTCGGCGGCAGGCATGGCTGATGCTCCAAATCCGATGGAATGGGATGAATGGGCGTGGTTCACAACTGTGTTGTGCCAGTGGGTGAGTATTTTGTAAGAGACGAAACGGGGAATGGAATGATGTGAAGTTGGTCTCCGCAGTGTAGTTATGGTAAGGCACAAAGGTTCTCGCCTTTCGGCTTCTTATAATTCCAATTTCCAAGGCGCATATACATTATGAACATGTTATCTTTTCTTGAAGACGACGGAACAATTCATACTTTATAACTATCCGGTCTTAAATACTCCTCTTTAGAAATTTTTTTATCCTATTTATAAGGTACCTCATTAAAATTTTGATGTGAATGCATAATTTCTCTTAATTTAAGATTTTGTTGATTTTATTTTTATATGATATTATGCATATTAAACTTTTAAAAATGGCTTATGGAGCAGAATGATTTTTTCAGAATAACTTATGTGAAAAAATTAGTGTTAAAAAATTGAGAGTGTTTGGATAAATATTATCATAATAACTTTTTCAATGGTAAAATGACAAATAAGGGCATTAGTTTTTATAATATTTACATGTAAGGGTTGTAATGTGATCTAAATATTTTTACAATAAAATTGTATGATAAATACCAAAATGTGTATAAATTGGATTAAAAAATTAAAAGTATAACATTAGTCTATATTAGAATATGATAAAAAATAGGCCAACATATATTTATTTAAAAAAATAGTAGTGTAATATCTTATACTGGAAAATATATAATTTTATCCAATTGTTAAGTATAATTTAGTGTAATATATCTCAGCTGATTTTCTATAAAAGCCATTTTAAAAGCACCCAAAAACATCTATTTTCTTAAAAAAATCATTTTAACCTCAAACCAACTTTTGAACAAAAAAACACCTAAACATACTTTTTTTTAAAAGTCATTTTAACTCCAAACCAACTTTTGAAGAAAAAAAATTCAAACACACCAATTTTTGACAAAAGTCATTTTAATCACAAATCAACTTTTGAAGAAAAAACATATAAACACACTCATTTTTTGCAAAAGTTATTTTAACCTTAAACAAATTTTTTTTCCATCAAAAACCAACTTTTTTTCAAAAGCTACATTTTATAGCTTTTTTCACTTTTATCTTTCTTCATTTTTTCACTTTTATCCTCCCTCTTTCTATTTTATCATTTTATAATATGGATTAATGTTGTAATTTTAATTTTATTATCCAATTTATCTAAATTTTCGTATTTATTATGAAATTTTAATGTAAAAATAATTCATATCATATCACTACCCTTACATGTAATTTAAATAAATTCAATAATAAAATTAAAATTACAACATTAGTCCATATTATAAGATGATAAAATGGAAAGAGGGAGGATAAAAGTGAAAACAATGAAGAAAGTTGATTTGAGGTAATGAAATTTTAGGGAAAGAGAAAGGAGAAAAGTGGAAAAATGAAGAAAGAGAAAAGTATAAAAGTAACTTTTGACAAGTTGGTTTTAAAGGAAAAAAAAGTTGGTTTGGAGTCAAAATGACTTTTCTAAAAAATGAGAGTATTTGGATATTTTTTCCCCCAAAAGTTAGGTTGGCCCCAAAAGGACTTTTTCTAACCCCATACAAACAGGCGCTAAATGAGAGTAGAGTTGGAAAATTGTAGAATTTTATTGTATAGTTAATGAGGTTTAAGATTTTAATTGATCTGTGTGAAAAATTATTAGAAGTGACTTATATATAAGACTATAAAAGTATAAAACATACTCTTTATATATGTATATACACTCCCTCTAATTCATAATATAAGGCACTCCAATTAATTAACGGAAAATAAGAAAGGGTAGTTAGCAAATTACAACTTTTTTCCACTTTTACCCCTTATTGAAAAATATGTTTGAAATTTTAATGAGAGGTAAATTGGAAATGAGTATTAATTACAAGGACAAAACTAAAAAAAATGAGTATTGATTATCTTACAATGTCATATATTGTAGACTAAACAATTCTTCTAGAAACGCCCTCTATTGTGGACCGGAGGAAGTATAAGACACTTTCAACATTTTTATACATACTAAGAAAAACCTTAAATTTCATTAACTCTTACATAAAATATAACAACATTCCAACTTATCCTTATTTAATAGACATTATGTTCCCTTCGTCTCTATATATAAGATACTTTTAACCAAATTGCTCAATTTTAGAAATACAGTTAAAGTTAGTTAAAAGTAATAAATATATAAAAAATATAATTATTTTTTCAAAAGTACCCCTATTTATGAATGAGAAAGAAAGAACAATGATGGAAAAAAGAAAGAAAATGTATAAGCAATAAATGATGTGAGAGAATGAGGGCAAAATAATGAAAAATGCATTTATTATTGAGACAAAGTCAAATGATATCTTATAAAAAGGGACAAGCCCATTCAAGTAAAAATATATTATACATATGGATGAAGGGAGTACCATATTAGAATAAAGTCAACTTAAAATAAATGAGGTTAAACTTGTATATTCACATAAAATTTTCTCTCTCTGTCTTATAAATATGACCAAATCTTTTTCTCTCTTTATGCCTTATATATAGGATCAGATGAGTAGTTTACCATTTTAAGAGAGTTTAGGGAAGATAAGTAAACTATTTAATCATATAATAGATTGTATATGATGAACGTAATTAAAAAAAAAGATTGTATATGATGAAATTATACTCCCTCCGATCCCAATTATAAGAACCAACTGATTTTTTTCGGAGAATCTTAATAAAATCAATTACATTACTTAATCTTATTATATGTTTGTTTTCTTATATTATGTATTAGTTCATAAGTCAAATAACAGGGTTTGAAGAAAAACAATAAATTTTAATATTTTAAAATAATGTAATTAGATTTATTAAGATTCTTCAAAAAAAGTCAGTTGACTCTCATAATTAGGATTAGAGGGAGTAGTGTTGATTTTTAAGTTTGACACGCTAGTTTGAAAAAAAAAAAGATAAATATAAATACTTTAAAATAATTTAATTAGTTACACTAATCTTTTAAAAAACTAACTGAATTTTACATTTAAGATCGAAAGAAATATACTCTTTTATAGTTTGTTTTCCATGAGTCATTTTTAGGAGGATCCATAACTCCGTTATATAAGTTGAATGCGGATCCTCTCCACCTCCTTCCCATCCTTTATGCCTCCCTTGTGCACTAAGCATTAAAATTACACCGTTTTAGGCAGAAATGGGAGGGGTTCTCTCTTTGTTTTTTTTTTTACAAAGTAACATTTATGGCATTAAATTTTTTTTTTGAAGTAGCATCCAATATTTTAAAATAATTTTGTATGCTAAAACAATTTTGTGTGTACCATAAAATAATTTTCAAAAGCACTCAGTATTTGACAATATGTATAATTAACTATTTTTCACCAACACACTGTATCTTACAGTTTTTTTTTGTCGCATTCAACATCTAAATTATTTTTCTAGTTGCAACAAAAAGCTTTTAAAATATTTTTCTTAGTAGTAATGAGCACCCTAAATTTAAAACATTTTGTATTAAATGCTAACATTTGTTGGCAAAAAATAGTTCAATATACATAGTGTCAGATATTGAGTGCTCCTGAAAATTATTTTAGCACATAAAATAAACATTTATTTTGTTGATTTTCTCATATAATTATTGTTTAAATGCAGCTCTACATATTTTTCTCTCACTTTTTCACCTTTAATTTTAATTATGCATTGATAGAAAGACGAAAGGATCATACTCACATCAAATTCCTTATATCCATTTTGTCAAATTCTTCAATCGCATATAACTATGTGTTCTATTTATTATATTTGAGTTTATAATTAATGATAATAATTCAAACATAGGACACATAGTCACATACAATTGAAAAACCAAACGAAATGAATGTAAGGAATTTGACCTAAGTATTTTAAAAGAGAAAAATACATATTGTTCAACTTCAGACATATAGGATTCAGTAAACAAGGTGCTACAAGTCTAAACAAATAGTAGTAATAAACAATGATGTGTTGATCCTTTTTATAAGCAATTTTTTTTTAATTGTGGAAAATGAATTGGTAATTAAGATTAGTTAAAAACAATAATAATATAAAACATGTCATATATTTTCTAAATATGTCTTTATTTATGAACAAAAATGGGAGTGAATATAAAATATATGAAATAAAATAAGTGAAAAATATGATAGAGGGTGTGTAATGAATGACTATAAGAGATTTAATTAGTGATGAGTGTGAAATAATCATTATAAAGGTATCTATTAGATATAAAAGAAAAATATAATTTAAATTTTGAGATAAAAAAATTATTTATATTAAATACGAGATATAAAAGAGAAAAAGTTATTTATAACAAATGAAAGAAGGGAATAAACAGTAGGTAGGGTAAAAGTTTAAAGAAAGTGTCATCCCAGGCCTTGGTTCATTGCCCTTTCTGCTGGGATTTGAGTAGGTGACACATCACATGAGGGTCGCAGCTTGAATTGGGCAAGTCAGGAGCTAAAAGAACATCCAATCCATAGAAGGTGTTGGTGAAGATACTCACCCCGAAGGGCACACCTTCAATTCCTGCGGATAGAAACTACCATATAATCAGCAGCAGAGTTATTATGAGTTACGTTCTCTAACTCAAAACATAATTTATGAAATTGAAATTTTATTTTCAAACAAGACAAATTTAACAAGTTAAGTAGTCAACTATTTAAATAAATAAATTAGTTGCAGTTATTTATACTGTGGACCTGAGTATATATATTGAAATTTGTCAATGCGTAAAATTACCAGTTTAAATAAACTAACGGTACTGACATAAAATCGCAAATCCATAAGAATTTATTTTTATATAAAAAAGTATAATTAGTGTATAATTTAATAGTTAAATATAAAAATGATAACAATTTGATTTACATATATGTTCAATTTAAATAATTGAGATTAAATTTATCAACATTCATATTTTATCATACTCAAAAAAGAAATTATATAATATTCATAGATAAAATTATGGAAAAATGACACTAAAATACCACTTGAATTTTCAAAAATCAAAAAAGTCTGTTAGCATTTCTAAAAGACACCAAGGTACCATGAACCAAATTGAATTTTTTTATGTTTCTGAAAGGAAAAGTGGTAGGGACACTAATGAATTCCATTACTCTTATAGGTAATTACATTACTCTTATAGCGAAAAATCCCCTTTCTCCTTTGTTTTCTAAATTTGCTGAAGTGAAAAGTGCTTCAGAAACTGACAAATTCCATTACTCTTATGGGTAATCTCATTACTCTTATAACGAAAATCTCCTCTCTCCTCTGTCATGTGCATATTTCTCTTTCCTCTGTCACTATGTGTCAGTGTCAGATGAATAGTGACAGAAGATGAGAGAAAAACAAAGATAAGAAAATTGTAACGAAGTTTATTACTCTTATGGGTAATCCCATTACTTTTATAGCGAAAATCCTATTACTGTTCATATCTGAAATTTGAAAACCCAAATTCCTCTCTTGAGTTTTTGATATTCTAACAGACCTTTTGGAGTTTTGAAAATTTAAGTGGTATTTAAATGGGATTTTCCCTAAAATTATTGAGCATGATAAAAAAAAAACATGGGTTTAAGAGTAAATTAACACAATTTTAAAAGTTAGAAATATAAAAGCTAAATTAAATGTATGAAATAACAAGTTTAACTAAATTTACAATTACTACAAATTTATAAGTGGCTCAACACAATTTAGAAATATAAAAGCACTAAACTCAATAGATAATTTTTGAGTTTTACAACAATATATGTAATACTTGTCTCCCCAATATGAATTATCTCTCATCATTATGGTTAATTCATTCAAGTTGTTGAAAGATGATTTTTTTTTTTACAAAAAAAATTACCATTTTTCAAATCCCAAATTAGATTTTAAAAAACAAAAAAAGTCACAACAACTTTAAATACACATTATAACCTTACACTTATGAGAGTGAAAAAAATATCTAGAAGTTAAATAAATTAAACTTAATTATAGCATAAGTTATTTGAACTTTTTGAAAATACTTATTTGTATCATTATACTATGTTTTAGTTTATAAGATAAGTAAATTAGTTTGGAAAAAAATAATAAATATAAGAGAGAAAATAAAAAAATTAATATTTAAAATTAAATTAGCTTCTCAACTATTTCTTATATTTAAGATTAGAGACAATATTACAAAATAATAAAGGCTCTTTGAAAATTAATGCCATTGCCAGAAAATTAATGACACAATTGCTAGTTTATTATCGTTCATCCAATAATCGTTTTTTTTTTCAATTTCATTATTATTATTTGCATGTTTTTTTATTTAATTTCATTGTCATACTCTTTTTTTTTTTTTTGCTACAGAAGTTCATTGTCATACTCATACCTGTATGTACCCTTCAATGGCGGCATTTTCATTTCCTAAACCCGCTCATTTCTCTTCCACAGCCCACCCTGATCACCTAAGCCCACATTCGCCTCCTGCACTAAGGTCCTCATGTCCCTTGAAGAAAGCGGGCCCTCCGTCGCCGTTGGGCAAGAGTTCCTTCCGATCCTATCCGATCGCAATTTCCCTTACCGCACGCTCTATCAAGATGCTCGCATCCAAGCGCTCTACATCCGAAGATAAAGAACATGTTTGTCGAGGAGTTGACTCCGGACAGCTTCGACGGCATTGATATTGCTTTGTTCAGTGCCGGTGGGTCAATCAACAGAGAGTTTGGCCCCAATGCGGTTGAACGAGGAACTATTGTGGTGGATAACAGCTGGGCGTTTCGTATGGACGAAAATGTGCCGCTCGTGATTCCAGAAGCGAATCCTGAGGCAATGGATCATATTAAGCTTGGAATGGGTAAGGGCGCTCTCATTGCTCCGCCATTATTTGCTTAGTGCCTGCTACACCTCTTCATCAACGAGTTAAGGTACGAAGAGTCCATCGTTTTTATTTTAGGATAATTAATTTAATATACAACTCGTTTCAATTTCAACCAATATTTATTAGGTGTCCATAATTCTTTTTCCACATTTTTTTATCATGTCCTTATAATTATTTTCTTTTTTATCAGGTCTTTATTTAATCAGATTTTTAATCAAGTATTTGTTGGTTTTTTGAATTTTAATAACTATTATAGTTCTATTTTATTTTTAGAAAAATTATTATTATAATTCAAATTTTAATAATTGCATAAATAAATAAAAATTAGAATAAAAAAATAAATAATAAAACTATACGTTTAATGAAAAATTATGAAGAATATTAAAATAATTTATAAAAAAGTATGTTAAAATAAAATACCATGATAATTGATTATTTATAGAATATTGGTTTTTATATTATAATATTACATAATATTTATAGTATTTATTGAATAAATAAAAAATAAATAGTTGTGATTAAAAATCATGTGAAATTATAACGATATAATTGAAAAGAAAAAAATTATAAGGACCTAATAAATTGATTCAAACTATAAAAACTTGCATATTAATTATTTCTTTATTTATTAATGAATGAACTTGTTGACATTATTGGGTATCTGGCACCCAATTGCGCACTTGGCCTGAAGCGGGGACTGTACATTCCCACTTTTTCTTTTTGTTTTTCTTTATTTGAGAAGCCTGTAGGCTGCAGAATGTAATTGTGAAAAACAAAGCAAAGGGCTGAAGTTAAGGAGCTATTTTTTCGACGAGCCAAAATGGTATTGCTTGTTCGAGCCTTCAGTATCATTGACTTGAACTTGCAAAATCATTTGTCATCTGGCTTGTTTTCACGATGAAACGCGCATATGGGATGCTTATTTAATGCATTTTGAAGTATTGTTTTTATGCTTTCATCGTGTAACTCTAGCTAGTTACCAAGTTATAATATTTTTTCTATGGTATTTCAGTTACCATTAGAAGATTCAATAGGAGTTTAGTTGTCTTATCAGTAACATCATGCATGGTTATGTATAAATATCCAGTTGTACTTTTATATTGTCTTGATACTGACTCATCTTTCAACCATGACATAATATTAGAGGTACTGGTGCTGCTTCAATGGAAGAGCTTGAGCTTCAAACTCGTGAGGTTCAATACATGTGTTTCATGCAGACAAAAAAGTGTTTCGTTATATGATTTGAAGTTATGCAATTAAGATATTAAGAGGAGAAATGAATTTGCTTATCTTTGTAGTGCGTTGATTGTTCTTCAACTTTGTGAACTCAGGTATTGGAAGGAAGGCCACCAACTTGCAAGATATTTAAGCAACAGGTTAGTGCTGTCTCTCTGCGTTTTAGGTTGCATAACATAACAGGTTTCCTCTTTTCCGGATGCACCTTTTGTTATCGAAGCTTGAGGCCTATTTCCTAATAATATTGTTTTTTTGCAGTATGCTTTTGATTTGTTCTCCCATAATGCATCTGTTCTCTCAAATGGATATAATGAAGAGGAAATGAAGATGGTAAAGGAGACAATGAAAATATGGGTAAGTTAAAATCAACCTTTTTATCATGTTTGTCAGTTTGTTTCATATAGGAGTGCCTCTGTAATTGTTTCACCTTTAAATGTTAAAGGGGAGCTTATTTTTATCATTTTCTCTGCTTCTGCAGAATTATGTTAAAATAACTGCTAGAAACCCCTTGATGAGGTAATTCTTAACATGTTATATGACATTATATTGCAGGCAGACACAGGAGTTTTTGTGTATTACTTGGAAACAATGGTTTGGCTAGGCTGATATGCATTGGCTGCTATCTAGAACAAATGGTAGCTAGCTTCTAGCATCATTTATCATTTATCACCCCTTTTGCTGACCAAGGGCATAGGAATGTGAAATACTGACCCTTAGGTGACTCAAACTGCATTTCTGAAATAAGGAATTGGTCTCCTGCAATACCTCCGGGAGGCATGGGTAGATTCCTGGCTGATAAATGCCATGCAATTTAGGCTGAACCTAGGTAGGTTCTATTAGTTTCTTTAGTTCTGTTAGAATATTGGTCATTGGGTAGAGTTAGTTGTTAGGTGTTTATCTCTCACTCAATGTAAGGCTCTAGTCTATAGACAGAGCTATACATTTCACATATGTTTTGGGGAGATTGAATCCTCACCTCAGAGAAAGAGGGGGGTTAACGCGGTCCTCAGCTCGTGTTACCGCAAAGGGTGGGTTCACCAATGGGTTATATAGTTTCTTTATAAATCAACCTTTAATCTACTTAACAGTTCCTTTCATGTGCTTTTCAAGTCATGACTTACTTTTGTATTTGAAAAAAGTATTTGGGATCTCAACCATTTCAGTTCAACTGGTTTTCCTTTCTTCATGACGCTGCAAGAGACACTCTGAAGAATGCTCCAGGTGTAGCGGTGATAGATGAGCGTGCATCAAATCATTTTCCTACCCCTTTAATTTGGAAGTTTCAAATAAGGATGATGTTGCTGTTGGCAGGATTCGCCGTGACCTATCTCAAGATGGTAATCGAGGGTAAATCTTTTTCTTGACAATAATGAAATTAAAAATCAGCCAATTAGCATTTCACTTTATTGTGAACATTTCACATTAATGCTGGATATATACATTTACACAGGTTGGACATATTTGTCTGTGGCTATCAAGTTCGCAATGGAGCTGCACTTAATGCAATCCAGATTGCTGAGGTGTTACTATGAGTTCACATATTTTAAGGATGAGATTATGTCTTTTTTTTTTTAACTGAGTCATCATCCATGTAAGTTTTAAAAATGAAAAAAGTTAAATTTAACGGTCAAAGTCAAACTTAACTGTTAATGTGTATTTTTGGACCATTTCTGTAATTATATGTGTACTTTTGCACCAAAAACAATTACTTTGTGCTGGACAAGCTTTGAAAGATATTACATATACATTTTTACACCTTAACCCTTCTTTTTTATATATTTTGATGTATCCATCTGTATCCTAAGATTATTGTCTAACTTGTAGGACACTTCTAGAAAACATCATTTGAAATAACGGTAGGATAAGTGACTTATTTATAATCAGACTTATGGATAAGTCATATTATATATAAATCAGATTATGTATGCTTAGATTGACGGTAGTATAAGTGACTTATGTAAAAGTAAAATGTGTTTGATTGATATGTTAAAAAGTAATTTATTGTGGTAAATGACTGAAAGGGATATGAATATTAGTGAATATATTACACACACACACATATTATAAAATTAAAAAAATATGCCAGAAAAAAAATAATTTTAACAATTAAAAATAAAAGCTTAAAATATATAATTAATAACAAGATTAAATGATTAATAATGCATGTAAATTAGAAAGAAAAGAAATATAAAATTTCTTATGAAATAACATTATATTACTAATCGAATCATATGGATTGTATAATTCGTTCTCTAATTTTATCACGAACATAGTTTATTTGGGTCTTATAATTACTACATCTGGTCCTAATTATAAGATCTAGTTGACTTTTCTTTCTTCCTTAATCTCTCAAAAAAAAACCAATTGAGTCTTATAATTATAACTTGAGGGAGTCTTATTACATGTAAATATATTGTACTATTTATACTACCTCTAGTCCTAATTATAAGATTTAGTTAACTTTTTTTTTGCTTCATTAATCTCTCCAAAAAGAACTAACTGGATCTTATAATTAGGATTTGAGGAAGTTTTATTACATGTAAATATATTGTTATATTTATATTACCTCCGGTTCTAATTATAAACTTTGTTGACTTTTTTTGCTTCCTTAATCTCTAAAAAAAACCAACTGAGTCTTATAATTAGGACTGGAAGGAATCTTATTACATGTAAATATATTATGATAAATTTTAATGCTTTAAAATAATATAATTAGCTTTCTTAAGATTCTTTAAAAAAAATCAATTGGGTCTTATAATTAGTACTTGATACAGTAAATTGTAACATAAAATTTAAAAAATGAAAAATAAAATTTTTAAAAAACAAGAAAAAAAATAAAAAGCCAAAACGTCTGTATCATATAAGCAATAAAATGGTGCTTAGGAGATAAGTTCTTTTTTTTTCCAAATAAGTCCAGTGAAGAAAATGGTGAACCAAACATGATAAATAATCAAGCATACAAAAAAACGTCTAATTAACCCCCTTTATGCAATCCCAAACACACACTTAATTGTAATGTTGATTTTAGTCTTAAATATAAGACATTTTTTATATTTGTCAATCTTTCTCAAATATAATCAAGTAAAAGAGAAATAAGGAGAATTAAGGAAGATAATTATATATTTTAAAAAATAACATGTTATATTAATTACCTTAATTAATTTTTTATTATCATTAAATTAGGTAAATATGTTTTATATTAAATACGAGGGATTGAGGAAGTAACTTTTTCTCAAAAGCATTTTTTATTGGCTAAATATAGCATGGGGAATCCACCAAAAAGCACATGATTA
Source organism: Acacia concinna (assembly GCA_037177275.1). Classification (NCBI taxonomy): domain Eukaryota; kingdom Viridiplantae; phylum Streptophyta; class Magnoliopsida; order Fabales; family Fabaceae; genus Acacia; species Acacia concinna. The sequence goes on along the minus strand of JBAGKO010000004.1, from coordinate 806,490 downwards.
AAACATGTATTTAAAGAGTAACGTATTTATTATAAATAAGTAGCTTAGGTTTTTTAATTTTCACAAATCACAAATTAATATTTAAATTTCTAATATTAGTAACAACTAGCATTGACTCCCCGCGTGCTGCACGGGGAGCACTCCCTCCTCCACTTCCCTTCCCCTCAAATTAGGATCACTAAATCCTTGCAATATCGCATTTTCTATAGCTTGATGCCCTATTGGTAGCTAAAAATATGTGCTTTATCAATAATTATATGTTTTGTGTCAAGGAAAAAAAATCAATCAGGTCTTTTCTTTGGCTCTAAAATCTTGTTGTTTGCTAGCGGGACATTTAACCATTATCATAATAACAAAAGAGGTCATTCGGACATTCCTTTTGATAAACACTCCACTTGAAAATTACACATGCGACTATCCTCCATCAATCTAATCCATCATTAATTGCTTCAATGAAAGACACATGAGAAATAGAGCCAGCCATTACTTAACCAAGTGGTATTAAAAATGTTTCAGTTAAGGAGTATTCAATTGGATGCACCATGCATTAAAGTCTACCTGTATATATATTGTCCAAAGGCAAGTTCATTGGTGGGAAACAAACTACTTCTATGAATTCGATCATTCCAAAAATCAGGGACATTTATGTCCCTTCCTTACAACACGGAACTCAAAATCACTCATAACCTATTACATACAAAGTAATCAACTCACCATCCCTATACACCTCACGCACAGTATACTAACGCGTGCAATATAAGACATAAAGTGCCTGCAATCTGCGCAAACATTAATGCAAGGGTGAATCCAAGGCCATCCCTTGCGGGATTACAGCAACAACCATACCTTTCCTTCCTTATTTAACGAAAGGATGTTCTGTATTGGCATTAAATGCTTGTATCTCTTTACGTGATTTAGGTGTTAGTATTTTGCTGCCATCATTGCACCAAAATTAATTATTGCCACATCCATGAACCTACCATTCTTAAACAATACTCCACTGCACTTACACAATATGTCATCTAAGATTCACTGGTGCATAAGTTATCATATTGCCAGGTTCTTTCTATGAGTTGTCTTAAACCAAAGGGATGTTCTGGACGTGCATTAAATGCATGTATCTCTTTAGCTGATTTGGTTGTTAGTATTTTCCTGACAACACTCTACCTACAAAAATTGTTGTATATTAACCAACGCCAAATGCGTGAACCTGAAATTCACTTGTGCATAAGTTATCAGATCGATCTCTTCATAGATATCTTCAATTGATTTGGGGCTCACCAAGTCATTGACAACACTATACGTCATTCAATTGATGTTTCTTTAACACTGTGAAATGCATGAACCTTACATTCTTAATACTACTTAAATTCATAAGTATTCGACAGCATTATATTTCCCATGCAAATCTACACCTTCTTACATTTACCAACCTACGTATTATTATGACTTGTTGGATTTTACATTAAATAAAATTCATAAGTATTTGACAGTATTATATTTCCCATGCAAGTCTACACCTTCTTACATTTACCAACCTATGTATTATTATGACTTGTTGGATTTTGCATTAAATAAAATTCATAAGTATTCGATAGTATTATATTTCCCATGCGGATTATATGTGCCTCTGCAAGTCCTAGTCAAGTATCTTGTTGGATTTTGCATTAAATAAAATAGGTTGGTGAGGCTCACAAGCTGATCTCTATTACACCCTGTAAGCCATCTTTGTCTATTTAGCCATAATATTGGTTACACATATTAAATAAGTTCTTCCCAATACAATGATATAACATATGCAACGATAAACTCAATTATGCACGATAAAACCGACTTAACGGCAAAAAAAAATTGGACTTCACATGTTAGGATTTTTGATAACTTAGAGTAAAAGGATTCCATTATTCTCACTTGAACATTGATAACATGAACACAAAAGTCAAGTACAAGTACATATGGTTCGAAATTCCTTGAGGCCATTAACGGCAAAATAAAATGGACTTCACAGTGTAGCAAAATAACATTTACTTATCCATGGAAAACAGTCATAGATAGATTTCACCTACACTAAATAACCAAAAAAACATTCCTTTCAGAACTTCACTTCATGTCCTCCTCGTCCTAAACCTTACCATTAGGGACCTCCTAGCTTGCATTATTTCAATGAAATTTGGATTCCAGTACACCTGGGTAGCAGATGAATAATTTTTCAACCACGGAAAAGCTAAAACGAATTTAGTTAATCAAACAACTGCATACACATTTATGACTAATTTCATAGAATAGCACAACAACCTCGGTTTCTCCTCACAAGACCATATTGTACCACCACACACAACTTCTCAATGTCAATGGCCCAGCGAAAATCCTTCCAAGCATGAACAGCACTTTCTCTGAAGAGTTGACCACAAACAGTTTGATCACTACAAAAAAGAACAATGGCCTTCCGTTACCAAGACCCTCCACGTCGTCTCAAAAGGGGAGAGAGTGTCTAGCATCACAGAGGCCATTACAGAGGGTTAAAAGAGCGAGAAATGGTAAACACACAGATGCCCACAGGCTGATATTGTCCATGAAGGCACAATGGCATATGTATAAACAGGTATGGAAGAGTAAGTTACTTTGCTCGCTGCACCAGCGTTAATTTTCATTGCATTAAATGTAGTTGAAACATGTAATCAATTCTCATTTACCAAGTCAATATTAGACAAACATATATGACTAACACTGCATGCAACAGTGTCTACTGCATTAAATGCATTTAAGAATTCATTTATAATCAATTTAATAATTAATAATATCAATACTAATGTCAACGTTGCCCAAATACTCAAAGCACCAACCAACTACCCATGTTCGCATCAAGCCCGATGTCAAGCCGATACTATTCATTAAGCCGATAATGGCTCAACAAACAGTGGCATGAGACAGAAGCCAAGCACGCATTTGGCTTAATGAACAGTGAACCCAATGACATTTTAATGATTTATTGATAGGAGGATTTTCTGACCTTTAAATAGTACCACTTAAAAGCATGCAAAAAAATAAATGTAAATGCTCTTCTAGTATCATATAGGGAAAATGGCAATAGGGTCCCAAGGACTAAAAATAATGGCAACAAAGTTCCACTAATTTAGATTCTCACCAAAAAGTCCCAAGAGACTTTTGGGATGTTATGTTCACAAGTGAAAAGACCTGCATATCTTAACCGTGAGGATGAGAGAGGATAGCAGAAGAAGACACCGTGAGAGAGAGTCGAATAGAGAGAGGGACCGTTCACCTATGATTCCGAGTGAGGGAAGTTCCCAGAAATAGCCTCCGGATCCTTCGAACTTGCAAGGTCTATCAAGGGATACTTCTAATATTGTTCTAAGTACAAAACATAGTAGTGAAAATGGAGAACCAGCGTCGGAGACCTTAGAAGTTAGAAATGGGAAAGAGACTCAACCTATGAATTCTTCAAGGATACAAAGCCAACGATTAGAGGGGTCATTCTTAGGACAAGAGGGAAACCCTCCAAGAGAATAAGACTGGATGAACGACAAGGCTATAGTAGTTAAACCAACCCAGATGTCTTATAGGGATATTCTGAAACTAAGGTCAGCTTATGATCAAAAGAATATGAATGAGGAGACATTGGATTACCAGTGGGATAGGAATCTTTATCTAATAGATGAAAAAGAAATGCTAGAGGGAGTAACTGTCACAGACACTACAAATGGACCACTGATAGAATTCTCTGAAAAGGAGAGGAAAATGCTTTAGAAGAAGTGGGCTGGGACTCTCATTATCAAACTTTTGGGAGGAACGCTAGGATTCATGCAAATGGGAAGGAGAATACAACAAATGTAGGGTAAAGCAGGGAAGATTGACATATCAGATATTGGTAATGGATTTATGGTTTCTACATTTCAATCACTTGAGAACTATTTATTTGCGCTGGATGGAGGTCCGTGGTTAATTCAAAATCATTATCTTACTGTTAGAACATGGAAGCGCAATTTCAATCCTTGGAATGAAAAGATTCAGAGTGTTGCAGTATGGGTTTGTCTACTTGGTCTGCCTGGAGATTATTATGATAAAAAAAATTTCTATCATCTGGGTAATAAAATAGGCAAAGCAATCAAAGTTGATGAAATGTCTTTGTCTAGGGCTAGAACGATGTATGCAAGAATGTGTGTAGAAATTGATTTGAATGCGCCACTTCTCCCCTCTTACTCCATTGATGGTAACATATTGAAGATTGAGTATAAGGGCCTGCATCTAATTTGCTTCACATGTGGGAAGTTTGGTCATGCGGCTGAGTATTGCCTAAAGAAAAGGGAAATAGAACATGAAGGAGGAGGAGTATGGAAAAATGCCCATCCAAGTATCACGGTGCTACCAAGAGAAGGGCCGGAGGAGGAACAACCGGAGAGTGTGTACGGAGGTTGGATGATGGTGAAAGACCAAAGAAGAAATAGACGGGTTGACAGCAAAAGGACCGTTGGACGGAAAAAGGTGGAAGGGGTTCTGCCAAATGGCTCTTCGAGATTTTCACCATTAGATGTAGAGGAAGACAATAGGGATGATGACAAGATAGGAGAGGCTCACCGAATCCCACTGAAGGATATCTCTAATGTAGACAAGAAAAAGGAAGATTTGGAAGGAAATATTGACTCATTGAAACAGAAATTGGAAAAAGGGTATAGTACAAGTGTTGGAAAAAGAAATGGGAAAAAAGGTGGAAGTCAACTTGTAAGTACCAAGGAAAGTAAAGGGATGTCAGAAGGGACTGAGAGCAAGAAGTATGAAAGAGAAATCAAAAGTTATAAGAAAGATGCAAGCCAATTGAAACAAAAAGCTGAAGTGGGACCAACTGAAATTAATGATGCAAGTATGGGCTTTAGTGGGGGAAATCGACTTGGACTTCAGAATAATAATCAGGGGACTATTTTGAAGAAACAAGGTGAAGAAAAAATGGGCCAGCAAATAAGTAATAAAAAAGTGGGTCGAAAAGGAGAAAAGAGCGGGCTTGTCGAAATTTTTTTTGAGAATATTCTAGCCAATATTCCAGGTGGGGACATAATTATGGAGGATGATAAACCTCCTAACTTAACGGATCCACAGAATTCCTTGGGCCTCTCAGAAGTGGAATCTCGCATGGACTGTCAAATAGAGACTGAAGTAAGGTTGGAGTGTCCTGTTGAATCCAACCGAATGGATGAAATCTAAAATAGATTCTGGAGGTATTTTTCAATTACCTTAATTAGTTATTAATGATAGTTGTCTGGAATGTAAGAGGAGCAGCCAGTAAGAATTTTGAACTTGCTTTGAAAGACCTAGTTAGGTACAAAAAAACCCCAAATTGTTGTATTAGTGGGAACTAGATGCAGTGGTGAAAATGCTCAAAAAATTATTCAAAAAATGAGGAAAATATTTCAATAAATGTCATGCTGCAACATTATCAAGTTATCCATTACATGGTTTTTGGAATTGGGAGAAGACCTTGGTGCTTCTGCAATATATGGAAGCCCCAGAGAAACTGAAAGAAAAAATCCGTGGGAGGAATTAAAAAAAATTGCCAGAAACATGTCCCTGCCATGGCTCTTAGCGGGTGATTTTAATGATATTAAATCAAGGGAAGAACAAAAAGGTGGAGTAACTCCTAGTGAAAGGAAGTGTGAGAGATTTCAAGACAACATTAATAGTTGTGGCCTTATTGATTTAGGTTCTGAAGGGCCAAAATATACTTGGAAGTGGCCTGTTACTAAATTTGCTAGCTGTTTATTTAAAAGATTAGACAGAGCATTATGCAACATGGAATGGAGGAATGAATTCTCTGAAGCTAGTGTGAAGAT
>JBAGKO010000004.1:776620-788649 GCA_037177275.1 Acacia concinna | reverse complement strand
GTACCCAGGGTTACAATGCTGTCATAGGATAGGATAATTTCAAGCTGTAACTTGCCTTGTTTATTCAAAAAAAAAAAAGAGAGTCAAATACCGCAGCGTTTTTGGAGCAATTGAAAGACCTAAATGGCAAAAGCTGGAACGCATAAACGGGGGAGGCAGCCACAATATATTTAGGCCCGTTTGACTATGATTTATAAAAAATGACTTATTTTTATAAGTGGCTTATGATAGAGAATTTTTAAAAATAAGTAACTTATTATAAGTCAATTGTGTTTGGATTGGAGGTAGAAAAAGTGACTTATTAATAGTAGAAGAAGTTACCTGTGTTTAGATTGAGAGTAAAAAAAGTGACTTACGAGAGATAGAAAAAGTGATTTTTTTTTAGAAGCCACTTTTTTCAATTTATGAAAATAAGTAACTTATCTCAATAAATTATTTATTTTTATAAACTCCTGCTAAACACTTAAATTTAGAAAAGCTCCCTTTCTTTTTTCAGCACCGCTGTCGACCACCGGAAAAAGCCTGTCTCAAATAGGCTCTCAAGCACTGTTCATCGTCTTCAGAGGACAAGAGCTGCAGCCGAAAAAGAGAAAAAAAATCATAGGAGCTTCGGTGCAAAGAATTAGAGCAGCACGTAACGAAAGGAAAAGGAGAGCCGCAACACGCAAGGGATCATCATCGCACTGTTCATTATCGTCTCCACCTTTCTTCACTGAAACAACAAGGATTAGTGCGAGAGGCAGAGATAAATTGCGACAGGGAACCAGAGGAGCGTGAAACGGACTGAGTTTTGTTCTTTGTTTCTTCTCTTTCCCTCATAAATCTGAGTTTTGATTCTGAATTTGTGTGGATGTGTGCTGATTGGAATTTTGTTCAATGATTAGTTAGTTTTATCTTGCAACTTAGAGAAATTATGAATATATTAGTTGATTAGACTTTGATTTTACTTTTTAATTATGTTTTAATAATAATTTTGGTTATTTAATCTTGCTTGTATTTTTATCAACTTAGTGTTTGATCACCATTAAGTATGAATTTGAATATTAGAATTTACCTTGATGAAGGGAATTTTAATTAGGCTCTAAATTAAGTAATATGGGATTAGATAACTGTCTAATTTGCTACTAGAATAGACATATACCTAATGGCCCCATATAATTGTTGAAGAGTGTGATTGAATTATTTTGCCTCTTGAGTAATTATGTTAGACATAACATTTTATACCTAAGAGAGGGTTGTAAGTGGACCAAAAGGCACTTATAGCTATTTATACTCGAGATTAACAAAATTGATATAAAGACTAATTAAATTAGTGGAAATAAAGTTTATGAAACTAATAAGTGATTAGTGACTCTGGGTTGCACTTTAAATATTTGTGGTAGTTAGTTTATTTTAATTTGATTTTGAATTTTATTTTCACTTATTTGAATTAAATTTTGATTTGCTCAAATTAATTGAAAGTGTAAAATCAATGTTCAATCGAGTTTAGGTACCAAGTCCTCATTGGGAACGATATCTTACTTACTATTTTATTACTTAATACAGTTGCAGAGTCCAAGATTGTAAATTTTGCACCCATCATATGTAAACTGTCAGTTCAACATATTTAGTCAACTAACGGTCAAAATTAATGGATTTAAAATTTTCAAAACAAATTGTCACTTTATCAAAAATAAAGTAGATGACTTGTGAACTACCAGCTCAACATATTTAGTCAACTAATAGCAGGGGCAAATTTGCCCACTTTTAAAACTTTCATGGCGGAATTGAGCCAAAAAACTTTTAAGGCTTACACGTTTCTACACAAATATTTCTAAAGTAAATTTGCACCTTAATCCCTTTTTTTAACCCCTCACGTCACATAATCACACACTCTTATTATTTTTATTTTATTTAATTACACACACATATATTAATAATATTATCTTCATCTTTTTTTAATTATATTTTTTATTATTAGTTATATAAATATTTTCTTTTCTCTTATAACGATTCTATATTTTTGTTTCATTAATTCTTTGTACATTTATGAATTATATTTTAAATAAATTCTTTTATCATAAAATTTATTCTTTAATTATGATTAAATTTTAATATAAAAATTAAAATATTACATATTCACTCAGGTAATTGTTGTTACTATACATTCCTTTTTTTTTTTTACTAAGCCCTTATATTAAGGTGAGAATGAATATACTTTTAAAATATAATTAGGATTGTACATAAACGTGAAAGGTTATAAATAAATTTGAATGTATAAAAGTTTAAATTTTAAATAGGTATTTAAACAAGTTTTAGGCCCTACCAAGCCTTTTGAAGACTCGGGTTTAAATCTAAAACAAAGTTAAGATGTTAAATGTCTATTGGCTCAAACTTATTTAGATAAAATCAGGCTGGCCTATTCCCATTGTGCATCCATTATAGACCCAAGTGCTTCGATGTCAACCACGAGATTTGTGCTGGGATATCAACCCCAATTGCACATTTTGCTTAGCTTGCGTATTCAAAATCTTAAACGCAGTCAAAACAACAAAATGAAAAATTTAAAGTATAAGAGAATAGTCAAACAGAACATTGCCAAATTGCATGACAATGATGACGAACTTGGCGCAATAATAACTTTGCTTTTAGTTGAGTTTAACAGTGTGATCTCCTCTGTATCCCTCTCCTACTATTAACCCTGATCACCACCACGAATTCATACCTGCCTTTTCTTTTTTTTATCTCAGATACTCATATTTCCTCTCTCAACCTCCTTCCTCTTCCCTTCCACATACGCAGTGGAGTGGTGAGGCCATGGAGTTGGAGTTGGAGTTGGGGAGAGAGATGAGAAATTGAGGGGGGGGGTTGAAAGAGTTAGGACTTAGGATCCGTTTGGGTAAGAATAACTTATGATGATAAGTAACTTATAAAGAATAACTTCAAGAAAAAAAAATTATTTATGATAAGTGACTTTCTTTTTAACGAAGGTGTGTTTGAATGGTAACGAGAAATGCTAACTTATGATGGTTATTTTATAATTTTTTGTTTTTTTAAAAAAAATTCTATCATATATTATTAATTTGATAATTATGTAATATTTAAAGTAAGATCGTTCTTTTCACACGGTGATAATAAAATATAAAAATAGTAAACCATAGCCCGAAAGAGAGCCACGCGCTAGAAGAGATAAGCTATGTGGGAGAGTGGAGAGTGATCACGAGGTAGAGGGAGTCATGGAACTGGAAGAGAGTGCTACTGGATGGAAGAGAGTGATCACGAGGCAAAAATTTATACTTTTACAGGCATTTGCACGTTAATGCAAATAAAAATTTAGGAGAGATGTCATAGGTCTGCTGATACTGTGCATGTGTTTGGGCCTCCGTTTGCATTTTTGTTTCCCACGATTAATCCACCAATCGTCAGTCTGCCATAAAAATAAAAAAAAAAGTGGATGTTTGGGTCTCTCTTTAACCAAATCGTTCAGTCTCTTCAAAACGTATGATTGATAATAAGCAGAAAAATGGTGCTTTTAGGTTTCATTGGGTGTGTGTGTGTTGAGGAGTAACTTTTTTTAAAAAAAAATTCTATTATAATTTACTCTATCCGATTTTAATTATAAAACTTAATTAATTTTTTAAAAAATGATAAAAAAACACTAATGACATTATTTTAACGTATTAAAATTTATCTTTTTCTGAAATTATTTTGTTTGACTTATGAACTAATATATAATATGATAAAATATAATATATGATATAATTAAGTATTTATTTTGCTTCCTTGACTTCTTTAAAAAAGTTAATTAGATTTTTTAATTAGGATTGGAAGTAGTAGAACTATCACAATATATTTATATGTTATATACAATCTATCAGATCCTAATTATAAGACACATTTAACTTTTTTTTTAGAGGCTAAGGAAACAAAAAATTAACTAGGCCTTACAATTAGGACCGGAGGTAATATAAATATCACAATATATTTACATGTAATAAGACTCCATCCGATCCTAATTATAAGATCCAGTTGATTTTTTGAGAGATCAAGAAAGCCAAAAATGTCAATTAGATCTTATAATTAGAGCCGGAGGTAGTATAAATATCACAATATATTTTCATATAATAAGACTCCCTCCATTCCTATTTATAGACTCAATTGATTTTTGTGAGAGATTAAGGAGGCCAAAAAAATCAATCATGTCTTATAATTAGGACTGGAGATAGTATAAATATCACAATATATTTTCATGTAATAAGGCCCCGTCTGGTCTTAATTATAAGATTTACTTGGTTTTTTGAGAGAGATTAAAGAAACCAAAAAAGTCAACTAGGTCTTATAATTGGAACCAGATGTAGTATAAATATCATAAGACTCCTTCCGGTTCTAATTATAAGACCCAATTGACTTGTATGTGTCCCTTTTTACATACATTTTTATTCATTTAATCATGTTATTTGTTATATGCCTTTTAGGTTTTTTTTTGTTTACTTTTATGAAAACTTATTTTCATTTTTCTGTTATAATTTTTAAATATCACAACAATGTGCGTGTGTGTGATATATATAATAAGATTCATGTTTTTTTTAAATCATTCAGTTACTTTTGAAAATTTCAACTAAACAAGTTTTATTTTTACATAAGTAACTTATAAGTAACTTTTGTAATCGCAATTCCAAACACAAATTAAATTACTCAATCTTACTTCTACAAAAGTACAATTGTAAATAAGTCACTTTTACAATCTTTATTGGATGTGTTTGGATTAAAGATTGTTATCGGTACTTTTGGAAAAGTTAGATTGAGAAAAAGTAAGATTGAATAAAAGTAAGATTGAGTAATTTAATTTGTGTTTGGAATAAAGATTGCAAAAGTCACTTATAAGTTACTTATGTAAAAGTAAGTGTGTGTTAGGTTGAAAGTTTGTAAAAGTTACTTTTGATGGGAAATGACTAAAAAGGGCATGGATCATGTTATATAAATTACATATTTAATATGATATCTTAAAATTTTAAAAAATGGGAAATAATTTTTCACAAAATTAAAAAAACAATAAAAATATATAATTAATGACATGGTAAAATTTATAAAAATGCGTCATTTCCAATTGTTGTCAATATTACACCAAAGGAAATAAGTCCATCACACACACTAGTAATCACATAGAATGCACAATATCATCAATATAATGGAAATAAGTCCAAAATAAAATCTAAATACACTAATAAAAAATTCAACATAAGAGTAATTCAATTCAATATAGACAAATTAACACTCATCTAAGTCTCAAAATCATGTACCAATTCAGAATTAATTTAGCCAATAAACTATAATACATGAATTGAGCAAATGGAAAATTAATAGACTCCCCTTTAGAGAGAGAAATAGTCAAAGTCTGTGGAGTGAGAAAGAGTGATGGTGGTTGATGAGGAAGAAGGCAGAGGCGACGATGGTCATGGTTCAGGTGGAGTGAGGATAATAGAGGAGGAAAGATGGTAAAGGTGATGGGTTGATGAGGGTCGATGGAATGAAGGTGGCTTCACAGCGAGTTGCAACGATGAAAACCCACGGCCCTCCTCCTTCGGCAATGACTGATCAATGATGCTATGACAGTGGTGGTTCACGATGGAGATATGGAAGGCTGGTGGTCGACAGTGGTCCTTCTCCTTTCCCTCAGCCTCCAGCTCTCGAACCATACCCAGTTCCTCGTGATCTCTCTTTTTCTCTTGCGGCACCTCCTCCCTTTCGTGGCACACACCCTCGTGATACCTCTCAAGGTACACACTCGTGATTCTCCTCTCTCAAACTCAGACCCCAACCCCTGGTTTTTCTCTTTCGGCCTGCTGTAGCTCACGGGCAGCGGCATGCTCGGTGGTCTAGTGTTCGGCCATGGCTTGTGTGTGGTTGTTGGGCGAATGTGGCTACGGGCAAGAGAACCGAAAGAAAGTGTTATGAGAGAGAGAGAGAGGGTTGTGGTCAGAGATATCCGACTCAGAAGCACCCTTGGAGTTGCTTCTACTTTTCCTTACTGTTGATGTTGTAGCCCAATGGAATGAATCGGGGGGCCAAACATGTCTGGCTCAAATGAAAATTCATATCGTACCAAATCGTGGCAATCGGTGTATCAAACGTGCAAACAAACACACCCATTCTAAACATCTTATGGCAAAGGATACAAACTAGCGACCAATGCTAGAAAGGGATAAAGGGAAGCAGGAGGAATTTGCACTACTATTGCACATAATTTTTTAAAAAACAACATCAACCCCCATTGTTGGACACATATCCCACCAGCGTTAGAGCTTTGACGGAAGTATGTGTTGCCAAAGTGTCTGTTGGCAAGTTTAGTTGAGGAATTTACCACTTTTAATTATATTTTACCAACTTCCATTTACCAAGTAATAAAAGTTACACCATCGTGTCATTCACTAGTTTAGTTAAATAATTTACTACTCTTGAATAGGTTTAAGTGACTTGTACATTTACTAAGTAAAAAATTCACACCATCATGACATTCACCAATTTAGAGCCCGTTTAGCTATGACTTATGAAAAATAACTTATTTGACTTATGTGGCTTTTGATAAGTAACTTATTAGAAGTCAATTGTGTTTGGATTGGAAGTAAAAAAAAGTGACTTATTGGGAGTAGAAGAAGTTGCTTGTGTTTGGATTGAGAGTAAAAAAAGTGACTTAGGAGAGAGAGAAAAAGTCACTTCTTTTGAGAAGTCACTTTTTTTTACTTATAAAAAAATGTTCATTTTCTTCAGAAGCTCATACCAAACAGTCTCATTCCATAAGCTACTTTTTTTTCACTATAGGACAAAAAAACGCTGCCCACTGCCCATACCAAAATGAATTGTCCATTTGTTATTAGGTTTTAACAACTTTCTATTATCAAGTAAAAAATTCACAACACCGTGGCATTCACAAGTTTAGTTAACAATTCACCACTTTTGATTAGGTTTTACAAATTTTCGTTTATCAAGACTATGAATGACCTGATTTGTGTGAATTTCTTACTTCATAAAAGAAAGTTATTAAAACCTTATCAAAAGAAGTGAGTTTTTAATTAAATTTGTAAATGACGTGATGGTGTGAAATTTTATTTGAGTAAAATATATTGATTATCCCCCTAAATTACACAAACCTCTCCACTATTTTAAAAACATATATAGCCTTCTCTTGAAATTAAAATAATGTTACATAAACCTTCTTTATATATTTGAAATTATATTTCTATCCACCCAACTATTAGTTGACCATTAAGTTTGATTATTAAATATTTGTTTTGACTACAATACCCTTCTTTCAAAAAAAAATGGATAAACATTTATATTTGTCTAAAAATAATTATACAAAATAATCTTGTAATTCATATATCTTCAAAATTTCCAACATAGTATAAAATTAATTAATTTTTATTATATTATTATATTTTAAATTTTTATCATATTTATTGAAGTTTATTTATTTAATATTCATTTAAATAACTAAAACTGTATTTCTTTCTTTCTTTTTTTTACTGTACCATAATTGAAAAGATATATGAAAGGAATATTTTAATTCACCATATATTATTAATAATATAAATTTGAGATATTATATAACTTATATGCATTTTAAACGTTAATTTCTTCTACAATTTTTGCACAAAAACATTTATAAACATGTTTATTAAAGTTTGAATTTATTAAAAAAATTAATCATACTTTTAATGACTGGGAAAAAATTTAATTAAGTTTTCTCTATCAATATTATTTAAATCTTTATCTCAATATAGAAAAAGTATAGCAAATTACTATTTGAAAAAGTAAAAAATAGTTCAAAAAATTAGGAATCATTAATGATGGAAGGTAAACTAGTCAATAAAATTTATTTTAATATAAATTAAAATTAAAAATTAAAATATTCATTAGAGTTAAAAATTTAGACTTAAGTATATATTTTCAAAATAGAGGGGAAGTATGAGTAATTAAGGTAAAATGCAAGGGAGGTCAAAGTATTTTACCCTTTTTATTTTGATCAATGAAAGTTGTTATTAAAACATAATCAAAAGTGATAAACCCTTTAACTAAACTTGTGCATGACTTGATTGTGTGAATTTTTTACTTGTAAATGAAAGTTGTTAAAACCTTATAAAACAATGGTGAATTCTTTAATTAATGTAAAATATTTTTTCTTAAAACTCAATTATCCAAATATTCTCCTTCAATTTAAAATTAATCATGATAGAAAAGAGTTGAACTAACACATTTGAAAAACACCTATCATGGTTAAAAAAATTATTAAAACTACTTAATAAACTCAGCCATGATGGAAAAGATATAGATTAAACATTTAAAACCTATAATGGATAATAAAACATTTCTCATTGTTTTGCAAACCAAACCATAATTAATTAATAGACTTAGGCCTTAACCGTCCAAAATCCAAAATATCACATTCAACTATAAGCCCAAATAATGAAATAATCTTTCACATGACATTAAAACATATTTCCAACAATAGGAAATATCAAAATATGCATTTTGCGGATGAAAAGACCCTTTCTAATTAACATGTATTAAACCATCCAGTTAGATTTTTTTTAATAGTTAACCATAATAGAAAATTTCAAACTACATTTCCAAAATACTATCATGGTTAAAAGAATTAAACATCTTTATAAGACTAACCATGATAGAAAAGAGTCAAACTAAATTCAAAGGGTCTATCATGGTTATACAAAAATTTATTTATCATTTTCAAAAACCTTTTGATTAATCCAAAAGACCCACACATCGAGGTCCATGATACAAAACACGCCCACAAACCCATTATAGTAATCTCATACATAAGACAGTACCCCATCACAAAAGGGTCCAAACACAACAGTGTCTCACACATAAAATATAGTTGATCCACCATATCATAATGCATAAAATAAGGCCTCCAACCCAATAATAAGCCAACAGCTATCAAGACAGTTATATAAAAAAATCACAATATATCAAAACATGATGACCCTATAATGGCAATATATAAATAGTATAATCCCCAAAAAGTCCAAAGGCATACAAAGTTAGTATCGCCTATACCTCCACCTTCTTCCCTTGACCTTTGTTCGAATGAGAGGTCTCGCCTGAACAAAAATGTCAATAATAATGGGGTGAGACACGAAATCCCAGTAACCAAAATCAATTTACAAAATATACAAAAAAGGATTGCAAGTCAGAGAAGCAGGTTTATCAATAAATATAACAATATTCTCAATAATTAAATAGGACTTGATACATTCTATCATTAAACCATCCCCACTCATCCATCTTGTTCCTCCTTATATCTTCTGGATGTGGCACAGTCTATCAGTGCTAGTATACCCGGCCAAAGGTTAGCTAGTCACTTTAGTAAAACTGTCCCCTACCATGTCACTATCACTATACTGTAATAGGGAGGTGTCCACCCAAATCACTCAACTCAAATTTGGGCTAGGAATGAAAGAGCCAATAGGTACACAATCTCACCATATCTCTTCCACACAACCCCACAAATCCTATAATAGAACACAATATATATAATATAATATTCAGAAGGATCACACAACCATAACATTTCATATACATCATAATTATCACAATATTACCAATATCAGTTATAGTCACATTTCACAAATATAGTTGGAAAATATATTGCTTCACTGAAATAGTTAATATTTAAACATACACTTAATTTTTCAAAACACATAAAAGTATTACTAAAGATGTTAAGGGTTAGAAAATACCTTGCAGCCCACAACAAGCATTTAGCACTTAATTACTATTATTTCTATATTTTCTTCATAAATTTCCCACAAATGGCAATTCAGCAACATGAATTTTTTTAGTTGTCATCAGAGGCATTTTAGTTGGTTTTAAATGGTTACAAGACACTAAGAGTCCCACAGTATATCCAAATAGAACTACTAGGGGATCGTTAAAGAACAATACAGACCATAAAGAGAACACACATCTGGTGGACAACCACATTCCTTTCGTATAAAACATAATACTATATTTTACTGAACCATGATGACTTAAGTCCACAATGATTTAAAATTTTCAAAACATGAGTGATATTTTTTGTGCCTCAGGAAATAATTAGAACAGAATGGTTAGGTACAACTGAAGGTTGCTCTCGCCTGCTATGTTTAAGAAAACCTAAGTTACGGATCTAAGTCTTCGATGTTCAGAACAAGAGGAAAACGTACATCACTTCAAAGTACGCCAAAACATCGATCAGCCAGAGAAACAAAGGTGTTTATCAATGTCTCTTCGTTTCAAGTCTCCAAAAGCATTCACCATAGCTACGAACTGAATCAGGAACTAGCATGAGAGATGCAATGGATTTTCCAAGTAAGTCACTTCGTTCGAAATCTAAAGAAGCGTTCCTCAAGTAAGGAACCAAAAAGTAAGTAATTCTCGAAAAAGCACAGGTGCTTTCCAGTATGTCTCATCATTTCAAGTCTCCAGAAGTTTTCTTCATGAATATTACACCAGAAAAACGAAAGTTCACAGAATTTATATCTCATCAGAGACAAGAACTTGTAAATCCATGGTAGACAAAACCTAGATTCAAATCAAAATGAAAATAAAAAACGCCCGAACGGAAGATGCACAAATTCGAACCGCAAAAAACAAGGCAAAAAGAGAAACTAAAACATCGAAAACAAAGAAGCTAGAGCACGATGCACACCTGAATTCGCTGCCCAAGAACAACTCAACTTTGAAAGCTTTACTCTTGCGCAGCTAAGGCGAAGGCACTCGAAAGATTTTTTATAGTCCTAAACCCCGAAACTCGTTTTAAACCCTATGAAGTCGGTTAGTCCACTACGCATCCGGCCCAAATTTAGTTCTATTTTGTGGCCCAAATGTTGATTTTAGGCCAATATTGAAAATATTTTTACGAAATTTATTAATTTGAGGGGAAAATTATATCTTTTTGGTGAGTACTAATATGATTGGATTATTACATTAAAAGATGTTAATAGTTAGTTCTGAGTTATTAAAAGAATTATTGGTCGTTCATCTAATTTATGAATTTTGAAATGTTTTGAATTTATAATATTTTGAATAAATAATAACTTTGAACGTAGTAGTAATACTAGTAGTAATAATAAATAAGGTAATTTATATATTGCTATTAGTGAAACATTTCCTATTTCTAATTTGCTTCTTATGTGTGAGGTGAATGAATTTCGTTTATCAATATAGATAGAAATATTTACATACTTTAAAAGTACCATGTCATTTAAACTATATCTAATAAAAACATAACAACTCATACTATTTTAATATTAGGTGGTTGATAACCCATCTAAAAAAAAATTGAAATTTATCTTAATTTTAAGAATAAACATCTTAATTTGAAAATAAAATAAAACAAAATAATCAACTAATATTTTTTTCTTAACAAATAAAGTAACATTTTAAATTTTTTTTAGATGAGTCATCAGCCAATTAAAATTAAAATAATATAAATTATTATATTTTTATTAGAGCATGTAAGAATTTTTCTTGGGGAAGCAACAAACGGAGAATGAGTGCACGGTTCGCAGGCTGGCGTGATGGGAGCCTAGAATGAGTGATCTGTGCACTGCACGGTTTCTATTCGATTTCTTAACCAAAAATAAGAAAGTTTCCGAAAAAGAAAATAAAAATATTGGAGTACGTATTCTCATCATCAGTTTTTAAGTTAACAGGTAACATATATTTTTCTCTCTTAAGTCTTAATTAAATCTTTAAATTTGTTTGCCAGCTCAGTTAATTAACTTCTGTAGAGGCCTGTCACCAGAAATCTCCACAATAACAGGTTCCATCTTTAAACAAATGGAACCGTTGGGTGATCGTAGATATATACTTGGTGCCCTCAGATTTTTAACCATGCGTATGGGAAGATCAGGAGGAATAAATATCAGGGGTAGGGGCTCTTCCACCCTTAACCTTGGTTAGAGGTTCGATCCCTGGCCTTGGGTATGGAGCAGCGTTAAATCTCCTGGCCAGCTGTCCTTCCCATAAAGGAACCCACAATGAGC
>JBAGKO010000004.1:739866-776520 GCA_037177275.1 Acacia concinna | reverse complement strand
GCTCTTCCGATTCTTAAGAAATTTTTATTAATAACCTTGAAATCTTCTCTCTCTCACCAGTTTAGTTTCAATTTTGCTCTGGTTTGACTCTGATTTGACCCACTAACCCTTGACCCAGTACCCCGACCGGTTCAGTGACCAGCCCGGATTTGAAAAGCTTGATAAATATCCTTTTATTATTTTTAAATTTCTTACTCGTATACAGTAATAATAATAATAATACTAATATAATAATAATAATAATAAGCATCCATAATTAAGTTGAATTTTTTTGCCATTGACTTATGTGTGTTTGTGAAGGTTAGGGAAGTGGTGAATAGCAATACGTCATTTGTGAAGATAAAGTGTGTGTTTTGAATTATTTATAAGTGGTTTATTGCAGAATATAAAATAAGTATATGTAAAAGGAGTCTTTCTTGTATTATGTAATAAGTCGAAGTTACCAAATAAGCCTAAACTATCATTATTGCATAACACCGCAATATCTAATTCCAATAAATTATGGGTTGTACAATGACCCACCCACTTCTGCCAACTGCAAACTATGTATTTGTGGGCTTGAGGAATCAACCAAGATGCCATTGATTTTGGGCGACCGGATATTAAAAGCAGAGGAGAGAAGCTGCTCCCCGGTCCGGAGCAACTTATCTTTTATTACTTTTGCAAGATGGGTTTCACCCGTCATCTCACTCTCAAATATAAATTTAGAAATAAACTAATTTTTAGGTACCCACTGCAATGAAAATTTTATAATGTTTACTTTTATACTTAAAATAGTTAGTTGTAGTAGATGTCTAATGGCAAACTGGATTGATAAATTTGCGCCTTAATCCCTATTTTTATTTGTAAGTTTTTTTTTATTTTGCATTTTGTGACACCTTATAGGTCTCTCTTTATTAAAAAAAAAAAGGCTTCTCTCTTTCTCTAGCATAATCTTATACTCCTTCTGGTCTTTATTATAAAACACTAACTAATAATTTTCAGAAACCAATAAAAACAATTAAAAGCATAAAATGTGTCATAAAGTATAAATAATTTTTAATATTACCCTTAGTAAATACACTAAACTCTAGTAACATCTTAATCATTATTCTCTATCACTATCCTTATTAAATATGGACAAATATAGAAAAAAAAAACATTTAATACCATTTGAAAACAAGTAAGTACCTTATAAAAAGGATCAAAAACACTTATTAGTTGGTACCTTGTAATAAGAACTAAAAGGAATAGTATATTTTTTACTCTTAGCCTGTATCCACGATTCTATCATTATATGTATAGGAACTACCATTTATAATTGAGGGAAGCTCCGAGGATTAACCATTTAATTTTTTTTTACAAAAATGCAATAAAAAACTATCTCAAAAAATGTAAAATAAATATGTTGAGTTATTATATTTATTTTATGGGTTGTACAATAACCCACCCCCTCCTGCCAAAGGAGAGGGATAGTCTCATTGTCTTTTTTCATTTTCTTTTTCATAGTCCCATCCTAGTCATGGAATTATGAGAGAGAAAGTCTTTCTTCCTTTTCTCTTTCATAATCTAATGGTTGGGATGGGATCATGAGAAAGAAAATGAGAGAAACCCGACCGCCGTTGTGCTAGACGTTCAAAGGAAAATAGTTGATTGATAAATTTACAATTTAATCCCTATTTTTGTTTGTAAGATTTTTTTTTTTACATTTTGTGACACCTTATAAGTCTCTCTTTATTTAAAAAAAAAAAAAAGGCTTATATGTCTCTTCCTCCCTCTCTCCCCTTTTTACCAGCATAAGCTTATAGTATATTTTTTACTCTTACCTTGTATCCCCGGATTCCACGTCATTATAGGTATAGCAACTACTATTTATAATTGAGGGAAGCTCCCAGGATTAACAATTTATATTTTTACAAGAATGCAATAAAACAATTATCTCAAAAAAATAAATAAATATGTTGAGTTATTATATTTAGGGTTAATGTGTTTAAATAGCCATAAACTTTTCTCAAAAGTGCAAAAATAACCATGAACTATTTTTTAAAGTAAAAATAACCATAAACTTCCGAAAATGGTACAAAACCGTTTAGTTATTGTAGCAAACCGTTAATTTACTGTAGAAAACCCTTATAAAAAAAATTAACGGCGCTACAGTAACTTAATGGTTTTACACCATTTTTAAAACTTCATGGTTACTTTTGCTTTAAAAAATAGTTTATGGTTATTTTTACACTTTTGAAAAAAATTGATAGCTATTTAAGCACCTTAACCTTTATATTTAATGTATAGGTTATACAATGACCCACCCCCTTCTGCCAGCTGCCAACTATGTATTTGTGGGCTTGAGTTATTAACCAAGACGCCATTGATTTTTGGCAGCAGACAGCAACGGATATTAAAAGCATGTTTGGCCGTGACTTATGAAAAGTAATTTATTTAGTTTATTTGGTTTTTGATAAGTAACTTATAAAAATAAGTAACTTATTAGAAGTCAATTGTGTTTAGATTGGAGGTAAAAAAAGTGACTTATTGGGAGTAGAAGACGTTACTTGTATTTGGAATTGGAGTAAAAAAAGTGACTTATGAGATAGAGAGAAAGTGACTTCTTTTAAGAAGCCACTTTTTTTGACTTATTAAAAAAAGTAACTTATACCAAACAGCAAAATACCAGAAGCTCCTTTTTTTTTCCAGCAAAAGTTGAAAAACACTGCCCAACGCTATGCTCAAATAGTCCCTTAGACTTCGTGTTTATGTTTGTTTGCCCTTGAAGCTGAAGAGGAGTCTATTCATAGTGAAGAACAATAAAATATTGTGGATGATGTTCAAAGTGACGGTCACAGAGAAGGAGAAGAGCATTATAATATTATTTATATTATTTACTTTTTAGTATTTAGTTTATGATTTAATAGTTTGTGACTCTATCTACTTACTTCTTAATCATTTGATTGTAGACTAAAATTTAGTTTTTAACTTTTTGATCTTAGAATTTGTAGGTTTATACTTTTATTAAACATGGATAATGTCAAGCATTTTAACTTAGTATTAATAATATTTATATTTAAATTTAGGTATTATTGTTTGTATATATGAAAAATGCATAAAAAGATCAATTATGTTAAATGGGCCCAAATCTAACTTTAATCAGGCTGGGCCTCAATTTTGGCGGGTTTTAGGAATTGGGCTTAAATACGTCAACCCATTTTCCCAATACTACTTAAAAGGAAACACTTGAAAGATTTTATATAGTCCTAAACCCTGGAACTCCTCTTTTATTTATTTCTTTGTTAACTTTTTAAACCCTAACAAGTTGGGTGAGTCCATTTCACATCCGGCCCAAATTTAGTTCTATTTGTGCCCAAAATGTTGATTTTATGCCAATACTAAAAATAGTTTAGGGAATTCATTATTATGTGGGGAAAATTATATTTAATGAGCACTAATATGAATTGATGATTACATTAAAAGATGTTAAAACTAGTTCTTATTATGAATATTAATTATGTGGATGTTCATTGACTCATATTCTAATTAACATTCATAAACATGTTTGTTGAGAAACTAAAAGGCTATTTAACTTATGTATAATATGAATATTGGATAGTATTAATTATACCATTTATTGTAACCCTTAGTAGTAACTCTTGGGGGGTTGAGTAGTTTCTCTTATTGTCCTCTTTATCACTTTCTTCTCATAATCTCATACATGTTATTAAATTGAAAAAATTACTCATAATCAATATTTTAAAAAATCATTACTATAAGCATAAACAAGTAAATTTAAATTCTTAAAATTTAATCTATACTTCTCATAATTGCAAAATATATAGAAAAAAAAATAGAAATTTCAATTTATAAAATATTATAATACTAATTTTATAAAATATTAAATTTAAACCATTAATTTCATGATTCAATGGTGGAAATGAGATTAGTAGACGATAATGAGAAATAGGACAATGAGAGTATTATCTTCCCTCTTTAGATATCTATAAATGGAGGCATGTCATAAAGCATTGTAATCACTATAATTCAAGTGAATAAGAATTATTCTCCATCTACCAATGGCCTCTAAATCATGTGGTATGGTTAGTGCTCTATGTGGTATCCAATCTGGGTTCGATCCCGGCCTCTTGAAATTAAAAAAAAAGAATTATTCTCCTTCTTTTCTCTCTAGAACTTTCTCTTTCTACTGCTTGCTCTGCTTTCTTATCTTGGATATTCTTTATTTTCATATTTATTTTCATAATAGTTATGAGCTGTTAAAACAATTATTGTCGTTAATCTACTTTATAATTTTTGAATTGAATTTTTAATTTTTCAAATATAAATAATAACTTTAAACGTACTAATAGTCAATGTTTTAAAAGCTGAGTGGATATTGAATTGAAAAAGCTAATGGTTCATTGTTCAAATGGTTGGATCGGTGGGATTGTTCGGTCAAACCGGTGATATAATAAGAAATTAAAATAATGTTATATACTCCTCTAGTCCTTATTATAAGACATTTGGAGAGTTGATATTAATAATAAATACTAGGCAAATTTTTTCATATTTATTCATCTTTTCCTAGTTTACCCTTATTGATATTCCTTCAACAAAAATTAAAGAGGAGAGGGAAGGGAGAATTAACAAAGATGATTAGGGCTTTAGAAAATATGCATATCATATTAACTAACTCAACGAACTTTCTTAATTTAATCAAATTATATATAAACATGTCTTATATTAAGGATATGAGGAGTATAATGATATAAACATAATTTGTCCAATTTTATAAAAGTTAAAGAGTTCAACTTTGATTATGAGCTTAGAAATAACCAAAATGCATTGGACTTCGTTTATTTTAATCCTTGAACTAGGGCTATTTTGAATTGTTCATTAAATTTTTTTTGGGCAGCATAAACTCATTCAATATTTAAATTTGCATTAGCAAAAATTATTTTATTTATCTTAAAATTATAATAATTGAAAGTAATAATGCCCTATCCAAAATATATATCAAGCATAGTACATGTTGAAAAGAAAGAACTTGAGATCCAGAAGAATAACATGTTATAGCTGAGGGGAAAAAAAGAAGAAAAGAAAGATAACTTTTAAGTTTTAAAATAGACTCAAGGAGCTAGTTCCCTCGTGCCCTTGTGGTTTATAGTGATGCTGTTAAACTTTCAGGCACAAGTTCAAGAGTTGGTAGGCAAAAAAAAAAAGGCTCAAGGAGATTTATTACATGAAAACATAATTGAGTCACAAAGGTATACTCTCAGGATTCATGATGACATCATGTATAGGCACACATATATATTTTTTTTGTATTAAAGGGTGGCGTTACACCGAGAGAAGATACAAAATATACAAAATTGTGAGATCCAATCTTAGCCTAGGTTGGCTAATATTAGATTCAAATACGGAGCTAGAGGATGAGTAAGGATGGTTAGCTCCGTGTTTGCCTCATGTGCTATATTAGCTAGAAGATTTGCGCAATATATTGCTTCTTTATGAGCATGTGTTATTTGCAATTTCCTGTTGAAGCAGATGGAAGTCTGCCCTATCTGTCATAATTGTATGGATAGCTTATATGGAGTTTGAATGCAAATGTGTTCGATTGTGACCCAATGCCTTACATACTTGCAGTCTTGCATGAATTGCTAGTATTTCCGCCATAGATGATGAACACATTCTTAGCTTTTGCATGAAGCCTGTTACCCATGTTCCTCTATGGACATGAAGTATTCCTTTGCAAGTTGCTTACAAGGGTCTTCTCACTGATCCGTCGACATCGACCCTAACATATCCATTAGGTGGTGGGCGCCATTTGTTATGCGATCTATTGGGAAGCTTGTAGATCTTATGGTGATAGAGACCATTATGAACATCTTCCAACATCAAATATTTACATTAATGGATTAATGATTGATGCGTGTTACTTCTTCCATCAAATACTTACTGACATTGATTTTTCTATAGGATCCAACATAACAAACTGAAGGCTTTTATCCATGGCCATCATCGAAAGAAAGTTGATCTAGCTTCATGAAAGCAATTCCACTGAAGCCATACCTGCAAATTACCACTAAAAAATATATTATGATATATGAGGTTAACAATAGAAATCCGCATATGTGATGTAATGTCACAATCTCTCAATATGTGAAAGATAGTTTCTGGTGAAGAACATTGAAAAGGACACTCATCCGCCTCACATAGACCTCTACTCGCTCTCAGGGAATTTGTTGGAAGGCTCTCATGAAACACTTGCCACATGAAATACTTGGCCCTTTCAGGAATTGGCCATCGCCAAATGCTCTTCCAAGGTGGTTCACGATCATTATTTTCCTCATTTTTTAGAATATTAAAGGCAGACTTTATAGTAAAGACACCATTAGAAGACGCTCTCAAGTACATGGAATCATGAGTTGACCGCTGACGAGAAGGAGGGGGCGCGGCAATAATTCTATTAATAACCTATGTTAGCAAGAAAGCGGCCCATTTGTCATGATCCCACACACCGTGAATGGTCACAAAATCAACTACTCGGTCTTCATGATTAAAAAGATAGTGGTTCTTGTCAACATAATGAAATAGTGGCTGCTCAAGGCTCAATCACAATCCCCACCAAGCGTTAGTGAGCAAACCATTTTTAACTATGCTCCCTATTTCTTTCCGTAATATGTCCCACACTGAAACACTCGCACTCTAAATTGCAAACTGATTTCTTTTCTGAATCACCTTAGGAAGCTTCTCATTACCACATCTATATTTATTCTAGAGGCACTGAACCCATAGGGCGTCTTTCTTGGTTATTAAAGCCTAGCATAGCTTCATAATAAAAGCTACATTTTGGCAAGATAGGTCTTTGATTTGACACAACCTTAGTCACCTTGGGGTCAAACATAAAATTTTACCACGAATTAGAATGCAATATAGTGCAATTAACTTAGAATCATTCTTTTATTAAGGAGCCTTTATTTTGAATTCCCTAAGTTAAGTTAAGTGTTAAAAACATGGTTAGAAAGGGGGTTTGAAATTGGTTTTCTTTCTCTAAATTAAAATGCATAAAAATAAAGCTAGTTATAATCTTTTTGGATTTTTCAGAAAACAATAAAGAAATGATTTGGATAAAAAGGATTATAAAATGAAATGAGCCTTGGTAGTAAAGTGGTGACTTTCCTAGCTTCTTAAAATAATTTGGGAGTTAATTTTGCATCAAGTCAAATCGAAAACCCCAAGCAATCGCATTGAGTCTAATCTACCTAAATAATGACTAATCCTACAATCACATTTATAGTCATTTCTTAGATAAATTGTTAAAAACCACTTGACGTGTATTTGAAAATTATTTTAATGCACTTGGTTCCTCTTAATGAGAGCACAATCACGACACTCAACTTGAATTAAATCCATCACACACACTAGAAATCACATAAAATGCATAATATTATAAACCCAAAGGAAATAGGTTCAACATAAAATTCAAGTACACTAATGCAAAATTCAACACAAGAGTAATTCAATATATCATAGACAAATTAACACTCATCTAAGTCTCATAATCATGTACCAATCCATAATTAATTCAGCCAACAAAGTATAATACATGAATTGAGCTAATGGAAAATTAATGAACTCCCCTTTATAGAACATTGAAGCTCTAGCCACCATCTTCACCAATTAGACTCAATTAACAATCAGCCACTCATGTTGAAAATAACCACAGCCATAACTACAGTGAAAATCACGAACCCCATTGCCAAATGGTGATAGCCAAATGTAATGGTAATGGTGATAATGAGTCTGTTCAGTAAAGGAAAGGGAAAATAAAATGATGATGGTGATCTGGGCAATTTGAGGGAAGAGCTGATAGAAAAGGAAATAGAAGGCGACAATGGTGATGATTCTCTTGCGGTAGCACGGGGTGGTGTTGACTGGGTAAAGGAAAGGAAGAGGAAGGTGATTTGACGGTGGTGGTCAAAGGTGAAGTGGTCTGTCGATTATGGAAGGCTTGATAGAAATGGAATGAGATCTGTGAAGGCAATGGTGGGTGACGATGAGGACAGTAGCTGATGGTGGCAGAGATTGTTGATGGTGGTTTCTTCCCAACTCTTGCCCTCTCTTCAACTCGCGAAGATTAGGTTTTGAACCCCACGGTGAAGACGAAGGTAATGATGATGGTGGGTGGTCAAAAATCTCTCTTCCCTCTCCAAATCCAGCTCCACGGTCTAGCACCCAGCTCCAGATTGAGCTCCCACTCTCAACTCGCGGCACACTTCTCGCTAAAAAACCCACGACTCTCCTTAGTTGTGGTGCACTCCCTTCAACTCATGATACTATGGGCCTCTACTTGCGACAATCTCACTCCTGTCTAGCTTGCGGCCATTTTCTCTCAGCTAAAGGTAACCTAATGTCCCTGGTCAAAGCTTACTAGGGACTCATTTGCAAACTTCAGAATTCTGGATGGGCTGAACTGCAATTTTTTTTATTTTTTTATTTTCTTTTTCTTTTTCTTCAGGTACCTACAATGCAAAATTATCCAATAGGTAGAATCAAAAATCCAATAAAATCATTTGCATAAATAATTAACAAATCATGACAATTTAATCTCTAATTGGACTTAATTCAATATTATTTTATTTTTCTAAAATTCATGCTTAATCATGTAATAATGACCTAAGAAATCCATCAAATTTCCCAAATTAATTATGAAAAAAGCATGTTAAAATATGGTTCAATCAGTCTTTGAATCTAATGCCACCCAAATCTTTCCCCTTCTTGATTTTATCCCAAGCAATTAGGTTCATTTTTTTCCCTTGATCTCTTTGGTTCTAGAAAAAATCTCTACTAAACTTATCAATCTCTTTCAGGACTCCTTTGGGAATTAACGTGGTCTACATTTGATTATAAGGAAGGGTGGATAACACAGATTTAACAAGAACTGATCTTCCTGCCATGCTGAGGAATCTGCTCTTCTAATTAACAAGCTTGTGGCGAACTCTTGAAATCAATGAAGGAAATATTGCTTTGGTGATTCTCTTATGAATAATAGGAACTCCAAGGTGTTTTCCCAGATCTGATGTAAGATGAATTCCCAACAACCTACTAAATTCAATTGCTCTGTTGGAATGATCTTTGCGAGAAACAAAAAGCTTAGATTTCAGGAGATTTACTCAATGGCCCAAAACATTGCAAAAATGTGTCATAGTGCGTAGGACAAGATCCATCTAGGTACTTGATGCTTCACAAAAAATAAGAAGGTCATATGCAAAAAAAGAGATGCGAAATATTTGGGCCACTGCTACATATTCAAAAAGGCTTCCAATTTCCCAATTCAACCTCTTGATTAATGAGCTGGCTTAGACACTCCATGTATAAGACAAAAAGATAGAGACTCAATAGATCACCTTACCTTACCCCCTTTAAGGTTTAAAGTAGTTAGACAAAGATCTATTCCAGCACACTCTTAAAGACAATGATGTCACACATTGCATAATCAACTCAGTAAATGAATCTGTTAGCCCAAGGGATCTCAAAGTGAATATGATAAAATTCCAATCCAAACGGTCAAAGGCTTTTTCCATGTCAACTTTGATGGCTACGTATCCTTTGCCCGTCTTCTTTGAGCACATAGAATGAATAATTTCTTGTGCTAAGATAATGTTATCACAGCTCTACCGACCCTGTCATGCCCTAACCTACAAAAGCATGACCGGCACGAAGTGTAAGGTGACCTCACTTCGTTAGCCCATTTAATTTAATGTTTTCTAATTATAATAAGCAAAACTATAATATTCTTAATGTTATATCAGCTGTCATTATAATATTCATCATAAATTGTTGAATAAATATATTCAACTAGGATCTCTGAGATTTGGACTTCCTAAAGGTATCTACAACTATTAATCAACCAATTTCCCCTTAATATGAGGTATTTCCTCTCAATATAAACAAAGGTATGCAAATAAGGAAGTTGAATCATGTCTAAAAATCTATTAGAGTAACTTATATCCAAAATAGAGAATAAAATCCATTTATGATAAAATGAAAAATACAATAACAATTTATACCATAATCCAATCAGTAGTACGTTCACCTGAAAATGCAGGTGGAGGAATAGGCTCATTCCCGCAACCTAAAATACAACCAACTTGGGTTTGTCATACATTGAATTTTGTTATATAATTTGGAAAAAAAATTGAAGAGTACATAATAAATTTTGAGTAATCACGATTATTTATTTAAATGAGATAATTGTCCTTTAATAATTCAAGTTTATAAAATACATGAATTGAGTCTGTGCCTATGCATATTCACTGACAAAGTTTCACAAAATACACGTCATAAATGTTATCTTTATTATATTTATAAGACTTGGTTTCCAATCTTATCAAAAGTTGGACATGCCTGCATTTAGGGGGCAAATAGAAATAGAAATTTAAGAAAATAATCATAATTTCAACTCAAGTGAAGAAATTAATAATTTACTTTTAGCAGTAATTATGAAAGCGTTTCTCCTCCTAAAACATGTTTTATTAGATGAACTGCCACAAAACGAATAACAAGCGCAGCACGAATGCCACAAGTAACAAGCGTAGCTCGGAGGCCACGAATATCAAGCGTGGACACACAGTCCATGAGGGTAAGTAACCAAATGCGATTCGAAGCCACGAAAACAAGTGTAGACACATAGTCACGAGGGTAAATAACCAACCATATCATAGATGCTATGAAAACAAGCGTGGCAAGATGCCATGAAACAAGCATAGCACGAAGGATACGAAAACAAGCGTGGGTACAAGACCCACAAATAACAAGCATTTTGTGTATAGTCCCTCTAATAGAAGTGTCCCCAAGTTTAGCCAAAATCATTTGCCTCTCTTATTTGTAAAAGTTTGCTCTAGTGAAATATATAAATAAAGTTTATAAAACGTTTAAATACCAATTTTCAAGCTTTGTCTGAAGGAAATTATGTAATATATATAAAAATATAAAGGTTAATTAAATAAATAAATAAATTAGAACGGTTGTTTGTCAGTATTTCATTATAACTTCTTGTTCTTGTTCTGGTACCAATCATATATTGAAACATATCTAAATAGCTAACATTACTTATATAAATAATTGTAGAAGAAATTCAAGGTGAGATAGTCAGATATTCAATAGTTCAACTCCTTTTCCTTACATATAACTTCTCTGTAGTCGGACACCACATTAACATAGTAATACAAACTAGTGTGATACACTACAAATTTTGATTTAAGCAAAACCTTTGTAGTAAACAATGGTAGCACACTTTCAACAAGAATATAATTCTAAGGATTGCTTTGACGTGGTATATTGTATTCTATTATTATTATTGTTGTTGTTGTAATGGTTATTCTCATTATTGTTGTTATTATTGTTGTTATTCTTATAATTATGATTATGATGATTATGATTATGATTATTATTCACCACCACCACCACCACCACCCCCTATAAAAGATCATACAAATACCCATACATATAAATGAAACAACAAAAACAACACAGAAACCATGAAATATCAACTGTAGCAACTTTCTAAAATTTACAATCAATGTATAGATCAATTCTCACTCTTATCCAACACAGTCTTTACCTTGTTAAATGGATTATCATTTTCATTCTTTTTCCCCCTTTGAGATGTTCAAACAAGTAGCATGCATTAGCTTAATAGAAGTTTCATATTATATAAGCTTTCTTCCAACAACATCCAAACATCCTTGTAATTTTCTGAGTTATAATGATAAATTCTGTTTAGTTTTTTTACACTTTCAAGTTATAAAGTCTCAAATCCAAGAGAATAAAAAAAATCCATATATTAGATTAATGCAAATGCTACTAAAAAGATTAAGAATGGAAATACCTCGTATGATGGTTCCATTCTTTGAAAGTTTGACCAACAAACAAAGGGTGGGGACCAGTGAGAATTAAGGCCATTTTGAAAATATTTGAACAAAATTTTGGACAAAATAAATTTAAGAATTTAGCGAAATTCTTTTGTTACCCCTTGTGCCAAACACTTTATGTGCATACTACAAATCAAGTCTTGAAACAATTATTATTCTCACATATTGGTAGCCATATCTCAAACACCAATTAAATTAGAAGTTCTCATAGGTTAAAATTCATGACAATATTTAACATATAAACCAGTACCCATGTCCTTCTTTCCTATCAACAATTAAGATCTTCATCAAAATACTTATCCCAAACTTACTCCCCCCTTTTCCTCTAGTTTTAAGATAAGATAGAAGTTCAAGTTTTCCTCTTAAAACCCATTCACAACAGACCCAAATAAAAGTAGATAGAGAAAGGAAAACAAAAAAAACAAATAATTTACCCCACACTCATAATCGGTGACTTGGACAGAGAAGGCTGAAGATGGATCCAATGATTCCAAGCCACCATTGTTGGAAACCGAAATATGCCACTATCAAAATAACCGCACAACCACAACTAGAAGATAGATAAATCGTGCCACCTACACCACCCATAGCAGCTGAAATATTCTCCACGCACCAGCAGTGAGAAAGAAGAACTGAGGGAGCAAGATGAATGTAATTTATACACGCACAGCCACCCACATTGAGACATAAGGTGACTCTAAGCAAGGAAGAAGATTGTGTGGTGTCTTAGAAGTCTCCAAAGAATTTTTTCCCTCTCCCCTTCTCTCCTTTATGTGTTCTTTCCCTTCCCTCCCACCTATTCGTCAACCCCAAAATGGAGGAAGTAGATGGGCTAACATGAAACTTAAACCATGTTTAATTATTATTTGAATTCCATTATTACTGGCTACTCATTTTACTTCTTGAATATGGCCCAGTTAATTTTAATAGTTTCCTTTCATAGTCAAACTTCCCGCCATGACATTCACTTTTATTTTATTTTAGTTTTTGTTTGTTTTTTAAGGTAATTTCTCATTTCTACCCCAATTAAGCCTCAAATACATTTTGGGGGAATTATTTCTACCTAAGTATTTAACTTACAATTTTTTTGCCTTATTATTAACATAATTAAAATTTCGGGTCATTACAGACCCTTAATGAAACTACACTAGGTAGGATTGATTAGGAAATCCATATGCTTCCTCAATCTATTTGCCAACACTTTGCTAAGAATTCTATAGCATACATTACACAAAGATATAGGCCTAAAGTCCTTGAAAGAGCAAGGATGATCAACTTTGGTAATGAGTACTAGGTGGTGAGGTTAATATGATTTATCAAAGAAGGATCAGTGAATGCATTAGAGATGAACTCACATACCTTTGGTCTTACCACATCCTAGTGGGATTGAAAAAAATATGGGTTTAAACCATTTAGGCTAGGGGCTTTGAAAGCCCTTATTCCAAAAGCAGCATTCTTAACTTCAGTGGGAGAGACTGTCTGTTGCATTTCATCAAGCTCGCTTTGCTAAAGAAGAGGGAAATTTTTAGCAAATAGCTAATTTGGGGGACTTTGCCATCATTAGAATATAGGTTTTTAAAGTAGTTCAAGGCCATGTTACCAAGTACATCTTGATAATTTATCCATTCTCCATCTTCATTTTGTAGAACTTTAATTCTGTTCCTCTTACACTTCATATTGGTAGACATGTGGAAGAACTGAGTTTTTGTCAACATATTGTAGCCAATTACAATGAGCTTTTTGAAACTAAATAAACTCTTCTTGATTTGTCACCTTGATGTATTCTTTCCGCTATTTATTATGTAAATTTCGGAGCCCACCTGAATTGTTGGAATTGATGCATCTATCAATACCCTTAAGCCGACGTAAGATCACATTTTTCTTCTTGATCAGGTACCCAAATATGTTACAATTCGACATAGAAGCATTTACAGAAAAAGCATTACGGCCATCTTCCCAATTTTTGTCTTGCCAAGACAATTTAAATAACTCTTCAAAATCATCTTCTAAGCACCAGGCAACTTGAAAGATAAAAGAGGAAAATCTACTAGGCTGAGCATGGTGCTCATTACTAGATACCACAATCACACAGTGATCAGACTTAAATCTCAATTTGTGGAAGACCGTGAAATCTTGATGACTAGCTTCCCGTGTCTGATTGCACAAAATCCAATCCAATCTTTCTTTCACTTGATTACATTCTCAAGTGAAAATATCACCTACTACAGACCCTTCCCAAAAACTACAATAATTTATGCAACTTTGAAATTGATTTATGGAATGCATGTTAGGTCTACTACCTCCCTCTTTGTCAAAGGATTCAAGATAAGCATTAAAGTTTCCAATAATTAGCCAAGCACTAGAAGTGCATCCAGCAAGAAATCTTAAAGCTTGCCACAACTCTCCTTTATTAGCCACCTTAGGCTTCCCATATACAATGGAAATAAAAGACATATCTGAAGAGTCTTTAGGCTTAATACCACAATGAAGAATTCGATTGTTAGACCAGATATAATCAACAGAAAAACCCTACTCATTTCAAAGCAACCAAATCCCACTAGCAAAACCTATGGCCTCCACCCTTAGCCAATTATTAAAACCCAATGTACGAACTACATAGTCAGCTCTAGATCTACTTACTCTATTTTCAACTAAGCCCATCACATCGAAATGATATTTGAAAACAATATTCTTCAAAATGTGAGGAAAGGAACAACTCCTAGCTCCACAACAATTCCAAATAGAAAAAAAATCATGAGACTTGATTAAAATTACATAACAAAAGTAAGACACATGATTACTTGTCTAGCGGAGGCTTATCTAGGTGAGCAGTGATATCAACATGATTTGATTGCGTAGAAACTTTTCCTGAAGTCTCAATCACATCCCCAGATTGCGAGATTTTGAGAGTCCCATTGGAGGCAGTATGTGCCAATTTCTTTATATGTTTAAAATCATTTTTTTAAGAAAGCTGATTCAAGTGCGATGAAGATCGAATAATAGGAGACAACTTTGTGGCTGAAAAGGACATTAGAGGCTTATTTTTAGATTGAGGGGCTGAAGATGGCATTAAGTCTTTGGTGGGCCCTTTCAAAAAGTTGGCATTAATTTCTTCCTGGGCTTGATTTGATTTCTTTTCTTCACGCATGCTTCCAGATACAACATAATGCTTTCTTAGGCTCGCAACTTAAAAGCCCAATTTACTTGTTTGATCCACTTCATTATATTTAGGCTTGAGAGGTTTAATGATTTTCAGATTCCCTTCACTTTTTTGAATATTGTTTGCTCCTTTTGACTGAGAAATCAAGGTAGCCAACTTTGACTTTTGGCCTAAATCTCTTACACAAGATAAAGCATGATTGTCCTATAGATCCCCTACCAACTCACATATTTCTTCACTAGGCTTTGGGTTTGAAGGTATATTTTCTCTTTCATCTCCCCAATCCGTCAGAACATAGAATTGGGACTTCTTTGATTTTACTTCACCTTTTGTTTCTAACTGCTTCTTTGCCTTTGAATTTTCCAAATTACCATCTGGTTTCCCCTTTCTTGGGATGAGAGAATATATTGAATGTTGGACCAGCATCCATGGTTTGAAGTCATCCTTCAGAATCTGGGGAAAGGGCTTTTGTGGCACAAAAGATGATGATGTAGCAGATAAATTTTCAGAAGGCAAGGAGCCAGGATCCTGATTTACTTTTTTCCCATGGCAAGATTTTCTCTGATGGCCATATCTCCCACAATCAAAACATATTTGATCAAAACCTTCATATTCAACATTATAAAGGCTTGATGTAATGAATATCCTAGGCACAAGCTTGTTTTTGGAGATCAAGCTCTACACATATCATGGTATATCTCCTTCTTTCCACCTGAGCACTCTCTCTATTGAGTGTGCGCATGTCAACTTTCAAATTTTTTGCAATCATATCACCAATCCTAGTTAAGAATTTTTCATAGTAGCATAGGATGGGGATATTTGGGATTCTAACCCAAGTGATAATCTTGCCAAGAGGGTTATGAAATGGGTCAAAATAAGGAGACCAACGTTAGACAAGGACATAGTGGTTTGTAATAACCCATGGCCCTTCTAGAAGGATTCACTTGTAGTGAGATTCCTAACTTCCCTCATTGGAGAATCGGACAATATAATAGTTGTTTAGCATATCAATGAGTTCAAAAGAGCTAAAACTTCATATTTGACACAACATATCCTTTAGCTTAAAAAAGTTAAACTTGGCCCCTAATATCGCAATGACAAGAGAGGAATTCCAAGGCATACAAGCTTCATTAAATTCTTTAGGAGATAAAGGCATGGAAGGGGTACACATTTAAGAGATGTTCCATCTCTTTTGGGGGATCAGGAAGATTCCATGATTTATGAGCCAAAGACGAAGTGAGAGAATCCCCACGTGACTCACCATATGCGATACCATTAAAGCTTCCACCTCTCAAATTGAGAATAGAATCCATAAATGAGACATTCTTCAACCAAAAAGATGATCTTTCTTCTGCCTGATTCAAGCTCTTTTTTGAAGAACACAAAATGATATCCTTTGAAGGCTGATCAGGAGAGCAAATTTGGCCTATGCCTTCTTCCATTCCGAGCATAGTAACCATGCAGCACACTTTTCAATAGAGACCTTCTCACTAACTCTCTCTTGTAACATAAGATGCAAAGATACACGACACACATATTTTCATTAGTGTAGTTTTTGTTTTTTGGCCTTTTTGGCAGACTATTTTTTTTTTAATTTCATATTACTCTATACTTTCTTTCAAGTTGATTAGTCAAACACACATTGATTTTTTTTAATTTCATATTACTCTATACTTTCTTTTAAGTTGATTAGTCAAACACACATTGTGGGTACTGAGCACTCACTGCATTCTTCACTGGTGTGATGGGGTTACCAATGAGAAGGCAAAAAGGCTTAGACGATGAACTCAAGCACTTCAAGCTTGCTTCTTCTCTCTCTTTCATCCTTCATCCATCTTAATATCTCATGCGACTAATTTAGGTGTTAAGGAATCAATATATATATATATATATCCTTTTATCTTATTTTTCCTTCTACTTCCTCTTTCTTTTTCACCATGGACTGAAATCTAAGCAGCTACTACTTGGACGTTTCACTGAAAGCCGCTTTGGTTCTATATTGCCATTAGTGGTACATTTCCTATTTCTTTTTTTCCTGATGAAATTCAAGAGCAGACGCAGCCAATCAGACTGCTAAACACCCAACTGTTGTATGCAATACATCAATGATACATTGAGCAGGTACCTTGAAACACACTAATCTTGAAGCAGCATCAAGCGCCTCTTTTACGAGTTTATCCGCTGTTGAATTCCTTTCGCGATTACACCAATTTACAACAACCTCCCATTCACGATGAAGTAAACTTCTAGCTTCTCCAACTAACTCTATCTGATTAGGATTGGAATTATAGCTATTCAACAACTCCATAAGTTCCAGGCAATCAAATTCAAGGATTATATTCTGAAAACCCATAACTCGTGCAATTTTAAGCCCACATATAGCTCCCCAAGTTTCAGCTTTAAAGCTTGTCTTACTGCCAAGATTGACCATAAATCCCATTTGGAATTGCCCACAATGATCACGTATAACTCCTCCACAAGCACTCACATCATGATAAGAGCTACATGATTCGTCAATATTTATCTTGATGAGCCCTTCATTTGGTGTAATCCATCCATTTTCTATAAACTTTCTAAAATTTTTGCTACATGAGTTGTGGTGGCCCACATGGCACATGATCTTATCTTAGCTATGGTTGTATGAGTGTGTTCAATCCTACCTTCAAAAAGACTATAATTCCTGGCAAGCTAGATCTGTCTACATGCTGAAGCAAACCAAGACTTCCATTCTACACTATTTATTTTGTAAGGTTGACATAGATTTCATTTCAATCACTACCGTAAATCTTGATTATAGAAAAAAGTAGTTGAGAGGGAACCTGGAACTAGTTGACACCAGACTACTTCAACTCTCTAACAATCACATAATGCATGTAACGAGCTCTCCATTTTCTGAACACAAACCGAGCATGAGGGAGAAGAAGCTAATTACATTTGAAACGAATCTCATTTGTCATCAACCAGTCACACCAACATAACCATAGAAAGGTTTTGCAACGCTGGGGAACATTAAGCTTCCATAGAGTACACCAATAACTCCTATTAGATACATCAGAATGAGTTTGAAGACTATCATACGTAGACTTTGTTGAAACTTGTCCAAAAGGGGCCTACTTCCAAGTCAGGACATCTTCCTCTTCAAAATGAACCTGCATGCTCACAATCTTTTGGATCACTTCAGGAGGTAAATAACAATCAAACTTCTCAATTTGCCAAGCTCTAGTATTAGTTACAGCCTCTACAATTGTTTGATTACATAGCTCATCCGGAATTATATCAGTTGCCATGAGTTCAAGTTTATTATGATTTGGAAGCCAAGCATCTTTCCAAGACCTCACCCTCAAACCATTTCCTCCTTTCCATCGAAAACAGTCTCTTATATCATCCCACTTCTTCCTTAATCCCTGCCATGCTTTCGACTCGGACTTCCTCTTTTCTACTCGTGGCAAAAGATCAGTACCACATTTATACTTCTTTCTCATAAATTGTACCCATAGGATATCTCTTTGCTTCATCAAACCCCACCCAAATTTCATCATGAATGTGAATTAAGCTCGACAAATACCTAGGCTACCTTCATTTTTCTTCATGCAAATTTTGTCCCAGGAGACAAGATGAGTCTTCCATACATTATTACTCTCACCCCATAGGAATTGTCTACATTTCTTGTCAATATCAATACAAGTATAATGAGGTAAGGGAGTTGCTTGCATCATGTATGCCAGAATTGTAGATAACACTGATGACACAATCGTATTTCGAGTTCCTAACGACATACAATTGACCTTTTGCTAAGATAGCCATTATTCCATTCTATTCCAAATAAAACTGAATGAATTCTTTGTAGTACATTTATGTTGAAAGGGCGCCCCTAAGTACTTACCAAAATCCGACATACGAGTAAACTCCAAAAACTCACTAATCTAACTCCTCCGAGTACTGTTATCATTGTTGGAGAAGAAGAATCGTGACTTTGCATTATTAAATTTTTCTCCATAAGTCAGACAAAAAATAATCTAAATAAGCCTTGACAATACCTGCTTGATCAAGAGTTGCCTCCGCAAATAAAAGTAGATCATCTGCAAAGAACAAATGAGAAATAGCCATACCATTTTTCTTCAATCTGAAAGGAGCCCAATTATCCACCTCCACTTCATTCTAAATCATGTGTGCTAGTTTTTCCATAATAATAAAAAATAAATATGGAGAGATGAGATCCCCTTAGCGTAAACCCCTAGACGGGGTAAAACACTCCCCTTTTCGACCTTCCCATGCATAACACCTACATAGTAGCTGAGTTAGTGCAAGACATTACAACCTCACATAAATGATTGGAAAGTTGTAATTCCTCCAAATACCTATTCACAACCATTTCACCCGATCATATGCCTTCTTTAGGTCTATTTTAAGAGTCATAAACCCTTTCTTACCCCTTTTGGTCCTCATAGAATGAAACATTTCTTGAGCAATCAAAATATTATCGGTTCCTTGTCTATCTAGGACAAAGCTACATTGACTTTGAGAGATTATTTTTGGCATCAATCTCCTCAATCGAATAGAAATTACCTTTGTCAAAACTTGATAAATAACATAGTAAAGGATGATGGGATGAAACTCTCTAATACTTTCAGGATGGTCTACCTTTGGAATAAGAACTATATTCTGGCCTTACAAACATTTTTTGCACTATTTCTACAATTGAAGATTCTATAATCTCCCATTGACTCTAAAAAAAAAGAAAAGGGATTCATGCTATCTGGCCTTGGGGCTTTTAAAGAACCCATGAAAAATATAGATTGTTTAACTTCCGGAGGGCTGATATCATTATCCAAGCTAGTCAACAAATCAACATTCACACCCGGAAATGTTGCACCAAAAAACACCGTATCGTGC
Organism: Acacia concinna; assembly: GCA_037177275.1. Taxonomy (NCBI): domain Eukaryota; kingdom Viridiplantae; phylum Streptophyta; class Magnoliopsida; order Fabales; family Fabaceae; genus Acacia; species Acacia concinna. The sequence continues at coordinate 756,567 of JBAGKO010000004.1, read as the reverse complement.
CTGACCCCATCATCTTGATACAATTCCTTATAGAAATTTGTCCCAATGCTCATAATTTCTTATTTCTTATTTGCTTGTTAGGTGTGTTGTGTGATGAGGCGATCGAATGAATTCGTTTATCAAATTAAACTGTCAAACATTATAAGAAATAAGCAATATCAGCGACGTGAATCTGGGGAAGTAACCAATGGAGCCCACACAAAGTGACATATTGAATAGGATACAGAACAACACATGCCTTCATATATGGGCTGGCGTGGTGGAGTTTAGAATGAGTGCACGGTTTCTATGTGATTTCTTAACCAATTTTTTTTTTAAAAAAACTTTCCAAAACAGAAAATAAAAATATTGGAGTATTATTTTCATCAATTTTTAATTTAATAGGTAACATATTTTTCTCTCTAATTTAAATCTTTAAATTTGTTTTGTTAGCGCAATTAATTTGCTTCTGAAGAGGAGATAAGGGTGCTGATAGTAAAAGATAATCGGGGTTATTGATACTAACATAGCAGAATTAAAAGATTTAATTAAACAAAAATATGTATCAGCACCAAATTACAAATTGATGAAAAATAAAGGTACATAATGAAAAGTATAGCTACATGAAAATGGTTTCCCTATGTTATAAGTCTTTATAGTTTCTTAATTAGTATCTCTTTAATTTATTTTGATAATTAATAACATTGTCCTGGATTTCTTTTGAAAAAAAAATAATAGGAATTTTGTTATGAAATTTTACAATGAGAGATAAATTAAAATATTTTTTAAAAAACCGGAGAGAGAGTAAAATTGCATATGCAACGATTTTGATTATATTGTGTCTCATGAGCTGTATGATTATTATTATATCGACCTCACGCCCACATGCATGTGGGGAGGGAAATACACGCGGACAGAGTGGCAAGAGGGAGTTACAAATCATGAAACATAAATTTTCCTCTTATATTAAAATAATTTATTATTCTTTTATCTTATTTTTAATTACATTTTCATTTCCACAAAATAGTAACCATACAAGGAAGTCATTTTATCATAGACTTCAACTTTTTTAAAAACCAAAATTTAGCAAAGATCAATAGTCTATACTCTTCAAACTATATAATAGTAGGGCCGTGGAACCGAATGGTAAATACTCCTATATATATAAATCGAAAATTTAATTGTCATCTTCCATATTTGAACTGGTCTCGATGTCTGAAAGTGAGCATGGAAAATGCGTACGTGGGACCACCATACCATATAAATATCTCCGCCATGTACCCCACGTCCCCACGCTTCTTCACTGAAGTGAGCCTCAACTCTTGAAAGTTGTAACCGTTACTCTCTCTCTCTCTCTCTCTCACTCTCTCAACGCACTCTGTTCTGTAGCATTCGACGTCATTGATTTGCTCTGCAATTCTCGGAAGCCAAACAGCAGATGACAATTAGATCGAGCAGATTGAAGCGGAAACTGGAACTGGAACCTCAGCCGTGCATCAGGAAGAAGCTCCGGTCTAAGTTATATCGTCAGAGGAGATGCCAGATCTCTCCAGTCTTGCTTGCCTCCAAGAAATTCAAAGATTCTGAGCCGAATGTCATTTCAATGGATTCGAGCTCTTGCTCTCGCTTTTATGGCAAGGAATCATGCGATTCGACCAGAATATTGGTTGATTCGCGGAAGAATATAATCAACGAAGTTGGAGATCTTCCGTATAGATGCACTGAGTTCTGGAGGATTTGGAGAGCTGAGGAGCAAAAGGATGGTGAGATGGAGGTGTCTGAGTCTTCGTGTGTGGAATCGAATTCTAGAGTTGGTGAACAGAGGAGTCTGATGTTGAAATTCAAGAGTGGAAAGGAAAGAAACAATGTGAAAGAAACCAAAACAAATGAAAGTTCTGTCGCTTTTACGAAATCGGAGACTACTTGCAATGAGCAATGCTCTGCAGGAGATTCCACGTACGGTGCCGCGAGTCTTAAAATCTCATCAGAGATAACGGGAAACGATGCCGCTCCAGCTGGCTGTTGTGTTCTTGAGATGTCTGGAGAAGCAGGAGAGGAGATGTTCGGGGGAAAGGAAAACGGATCATTTGAATTAGAGTTCTCTCAAGTTTCCGCAAATTATCGTGCTAATGCGAACACAATCGAATTGAATGAGCAATCGAGCATACAACAGGGGTCAAATAATATAGTCGACGATTCCGATCTAACTTGCACGGAGCAATTCTCGTGTGGGGACGTCTCAGAGTTTTCTTCAAGTCAGCAGACAGAATATCCTGATCAAGACTCGGATATATTTCTTGAAAGCTCAGAGCTAGAATTTTCGGATTACTTTACGGATTCTGGAAGTCAATTCTCAGAGGGCTCCGTTGCTGGAACTGTTTCTCCAACATTTTCTCTGTTTATTCAGTACAACAATGAGTTTTCGAGGTTGACTTCACCGGGTGCTGGAATTTCTCTATGCGTCGAGGATGATACCTCACATCAACTAGAAGTATGTTTTGTTTCTTGAGCTCAGATTGGTCCTCAAATTTGTGGTCTGCAAAAGAAAATTAAGATATTATTTGGCCATGATTTTGGCTCCAATAGTAGCATATTATCGTTATGTTTTTAAAATAATCGTTTAATATTCACCACAAAAGCACTGTTTAATTTAGTTTTATTACGTTCTTATTCGGGATGCTCAGGAGTTTGATAAATGTGATTTTAGTTCTTGAGGTTTGAAGATGCGGAGGTTGAAGACAGCTACCAAATGCTCAGAAAGAGAGAACGGGAGCAATTGCTTTTGTGCAATTATGCAGATAAGTACTGTTCCAACAGCACCGAATACGGCAAGCTCGTTCTTCAGCAACGCTCGCATATGATCCACTGGATAGTTGAGGTTAGTCTAATTCGGAGCCCTGCTTCAAATGTTAATTTCTCTCTGATGTCTCAGATAATTAATTTATCGCCATGATTGACATAAAACAGACAACCCCTCTGTTTCTCACGGCCATATATCTATTATGCTGTGAATCATTTAATTTGTCTGATAGAAAGCATAAAAATATATAGCTAGACAAAATAAAACGAGTGCAAGGTAAATTTAAACACTGTGACGTACATAACATTCTCTGCGCGTAGACTCTTTGAAGACCATGTCTTCAAATTTCCTACGGTTAGATTGTTTTTAGGACGGCTTTCTTCCGGCGTACTTTAATTTTGGGTAGTGGTAATGGCATTGGCATGCATGCAGTACACTTTTCGGGATCTCGCATCCGTGTTAGTTTTTGACTTTCGATTTCTGCTACGACGTCATTGCTTTGTTTTCTGTCTGGCTTCTTGACCTTGCTTCGTTGAAGACCCGAGAGAGAACAAACTCAAGAGGGGCAGTATCGTCATTCTATTAACACACTCACTGACTCAGTAACACGTTACCCGTATACCGCATAGAAGCGGCTCCTCTCCCACGCGGGTTTTGTCCACGGCGCCTCTTTGCACCCAAACTACACTGTTTTGGTGTTTTTGGGTGTGAATGGGAGGGGTCTCTCTCTCTCTTTTTTTTTTATCAAATAATATTTAGAGATTTATAATACTTTTTTAAGTATCATCTAATATTCTAAAATAATTTGTGTGCTAAAATAATTTTATTTATATTAATAATTTTTAGAAGTATCCCATATTTAATAGTATGTATACTAAACTATTTTTTACCAACACTTTGTATCCTATAATTATTTTTATAGCATTTAGCACCATAAATTATTTTTCTAGTTGCAACAGAAAGCTTTTAACATAATTTTTTAATAGTAGTGAGCACCCTAAATTTATAATACTATATGTTATATATTAAAATTTATTAGTAAAAAATAGTTCAGTGTGCATATTATCAGATACTGGGTATTCCTGAAAATTATTTTAGCGCACAAATTTTTTTACTAATTTTGTGTATACCATAAAATAATTTTCAGAAGCACTCAGTATCTAATAATATATACACTAAACTATTTTTTTATCAACACTATGTATTTTACACTTATTTTTATCACATTTAACATCCTAAATTATTTTTCTAATTGCAACGAGAAGCTTCTAAAATATTTTTTAGTAATAATAAATACCATTTAGAATAATGTGTATTAGATGTTAACATTTATTAATAAAAAATAGTTCAGTATATATATTGTGAGATATTGTGTGCTTTTAAAAATTATTTTAAAATATTATGTGATACTTAAAAAAACATATTATAAGACCCTAAGTATATATATATATATATAAATATATTTTTTTTGCTAAAAAAGAAAATACCCCTCTCATTCACACCTAATACACCCAAAACGGTGTAGGTTGGGCGCAAGGGAGGCGCTAGAGACAGGAAATGCATTGGAGAGGAGCTGGGTTCATACTGCATGCATTGTATGGCAGGAGTTTAATTTGCCGGGAGCCCAGGAGTGGCGGTTATACAACGTGAGCGTGCTTTGCTTTTATTTTTAAATCTAAATTCAACAAAAGTTAGATATAGTTTATAATAAATTATTTTAATTGAATTTGAAAAAAAAGTAAATTTTTTTTGGATACAAAAAGTAAATTATTTTAAACAATGATTAGGGCGCATTTTTTTTATATTGAATAATTTAAAATTATTTAAGTTCCCAAACAATATTTTCATTTTTCACATATTATATTTAAGTAATTTTAATTTTAACCAAATTTTATTTTTAAAAATAAAATAATTTCCTTTTAATCTTTTATTTATCAGCATTTACCTTTTGGTCTTAAACAATATCAAAGTAATTACTATAAATAATATTTTTATTTAATAATTTATAGGGAAAAAGACAAACAAATACCCCATAAATATTTTTAGAGTTTTAACTGTTTTGAGGGTATTTATTTATCTTTTTCCTTAATTTATATATGTTTATAAAGGAGTTGCCTGACGAAAAAATAAAAAATGTCTCGAAGTCATGGATTTCTAAGTACAGCCACTTCAGTGGCTTGTTCTTTCTCATTCAGTGCATACATGGCGAATATGTCTTAATTATCGGAACTGGTATTTCTGAAGCTAGCGGTTATAGAATAATTTGAATTTGAATTGCTCGTTGATTTTGTCTGAAATTCTTAAGTTGTAAAAGTGGGTTGAATTGGGCAGCAATCTTGTCAAAAAGAGCTTCAGCACGAGACGATGTTTCTTGGAGTCAGCCTTCTTGACCGGTTCCTCAGCAAAGGATACTTCAAAACCGGAAGGAACCTTCAAATTGTTGGAATAGCCTGCCTCACATTGGCCACTAGGATCGAAGAAAACCAGCCTAATAATAGGTAAATGATTTAACCTTTCTATTTCTTTCTTTCGCTGGCTGTCAAAGGGGTGACCAGTTGTTTTCATCATATTGATTTTAGCGACCTGCTGGCGAAGTGATTGACTATATATGCAGCCCTTAGATTATGGACTCGAGAAACAGATTATTAATTAGTTGGCTGAAACTGAAGTTGAAAAAGCATAAGTAATCAAATCCCCAGTTTAGTAGGGTTCATGTTCATTTGATTATATGCTAAGCTAACTTAAGTAATTTGTTGAGCCTTGTAGCGTACGACAAAAAAATTTCTACATTGGAAGCAACATGTATAGCATAAATGAAGTGGTGGCTATGGAATGGGTGGTGCAGGAGGTGCTCAGCTTTCGGTGTTTTCAGCCCACTATCTACAATTTCTTGTGGTATAAAATTTTTATATTTAATTACATTCTTCCGCTAATATGATGAGTAGCTAGCTAGAGGATACAAGCAAAGCGTTGAATTTATATTTATTTCAGCTATCTATGTATCATATAACAGGTTCTACCTAAAAGCTGCTGGAACAGATGCAAAAGTGGAGAAGAGGGTCAAGTTTCTGGCAACGCTGGCACTGTCCGCTCAAGAGCAGATGTGCTATTGGCCCTCAACTGTAGCTGCTGCACTTGTAATCCTGGGTTGCTTAGACATCAATGAAAATGCGTCCAACAAAGTCATTGGGGTAATATTATTATCTCTGTACAATTCAGAATATATACTAAGGCTCTACTTGTTCTTAAACACATCAAGTCAACGTACGGTTATACATACTTTGACACTGCACGTACGCTTAATCATAAAATCTGAGAGCAGGGGACCCGTTATGCCTCAACCATTCTAGATTCGTTTTTGGTCCAACCTTAACAATTTTGTGCATAAATTTAACTCAAAATATAACGTTTAGATAAAACAGGTCCTCTCGAGTGACAGTTCACAAATTTGTTTATAGATTTCGAACCCGAAGTATGATATAGTTTACATGGTTCAGATGTTACATTTGCCCCCCTTTTTGTTTGAATGGAGTATTCAGTATGTGTTTATAAGCCTTCCAGTATGTGAATTAATTGGGAAGAAATCGTGTGGGTAATTAATTTTATGATGTTATGCAGATCCACGTGAGATCAAAGGATGAGAATTTGCACAAATGCATTGAGGTATGAAAGCACTTTAAGTTATTCTATTACTATTAAGTCACAAACACTACTAGTGGACAACAAGTAGTCCTTAAACTATAAGTAATTTCCTATAAATTTCATTTCATTTGTCCTATTATAGGTATTACGTTGATTAATGAGAATATGCTTAATATTATTATTTTTCTTTTATGGCGACAGAGTCTGGAGTGGTTGTTGCGCTACCTATGATAATGATAGCACACTGGCTGACAAGGAGGCCGATACTGAGCCATAGTTTCTTCCTGTTCGTTGCGAATTATTTTTACTGATCTAAATACAAATGCAGCATAAAAGGAAGGTCGTTCAAAGTGGCCTTTCTTAGGCCTTGATGCCTGATCAAGAATATATATTGAATAACATCTCATCATTCTTTTACACGTGTAGGAGGAAAATCACTTTATTTTTGGCTGTGTAACTAGCAGTTGTTAGAAGCTGTCTGTAGTTATTAAAAGAGGAAATAGACATCTTTATATTTGTTGTCATTATAGTCAAGATAGACGTTTCATCTTTGTTTGCCGTCAAAACAATAGAAAAATGTACAAGGATATAGAGCAAACTGTTGTTTTGTTATGAATCACGAAGCAAGAACCTAGTTTTTTTAATCTTGTATTATGATTTCTTCTTTCCCAAGTAAGCATTTTCTTTTGTTATCTCCACATAATTCTTTATAGTAGCTTCCCTGATAAAAACAAATAAATTAAACTGGAAGAAATTTTGTCTTCAATAGGTTTGACCAACATAAATACAGATAATGAATTCTAGAATTATTTCAGTTTGATCACCTAACGGCTTGTTTGGGTGCAATGGAGTTTTTTTAGCCATCTGATTAAAGGATTTAGATATACCTGAAAAAGCTGTTCCTCTCTGAGATATCCTGAAGGTTATGGAATATAAGAAGGACATTTTGAAGATTATCTAAAAACATTCATGAAATGTCCGACCCTTCCATTATTTTCATGAAATAATGTAGAAAGAATGCGCCAATTAGGTATAATATAAGGATCAGCAAATCAAATGTTCAAGATTTTGAAAGCCCCTCAAAACAAACGACTGTTGAAGGAACGACACTAGGGGCAAAATAAGAATAAAAACTTGTTAATTGAAATGTAATTGTGACTTCCTTTCACTTTTGAAAGCTCAAGGGAGTCCTGTAAGCTATCAAAAGGATGAGATGATAACCTAATCTAATGCATACAATGCTGAGCATTGTCTGGCCGGTAAAAACTGTAGAGAAAACTCATATCCTGAGAATGTTCATAATAAATTTAAATTATTCAATATTGATTTTTCAAAAAATAAAGAATTCAAGTCCGTCTAATGAGAAACAACCTTTAAATCATAACAAGTTGACAAAAGTCAACAAAATTGCAGTAACTGAATACTGAGTTGAGTATAAGCATTCAGAGTATTAGTCATACTGTACCGGTGAGAATGTGGAGATTTGGATGAAGTCAGTTCAATTCATGCAACTGCCGGCCGGCTCCTGGCTTCAGCATGGATCTCTTCCTTTCCCTAGTGAATAATATCTTTCTTTTCCACGTCAGCCACTCCAACCTTTTCCTTTGTCATCATGCTGACATCCCCGGCAACCTTTGCAACAGCAGAAAAGGTTCTTGACAAATATGAAGCTCCAGTTGAAACATATGGATTACTCATGACAGCAGACACAGCATTACTGGCCTTTGGCCCAGCAACAGCAAAAGCAGATTTTGCCTTCTCAGAAACCTGAAACTTCTCATCCATCTCTCTCACCTTTTCATTCACAATAGCTGTTCCAATGCTTAATTTGTCTGTCAAACCTATCTTCTGGTCAATGGAAGCAACAGTTGCAGAAGCATTTGAGCTCAAGTGGTGACGTTCATCAAAGGATTTTGCCTTGTTCAGTGCATCCTTTCCTATAGTTAAACTCTTGGAAATCACCAAACTAGCCACATCTTCAGCCTTCTTTAATGCAGCAGCAGGTTGCCTTTTATCCTGTAGGAACCATTATGCATTAGAATCTAGAAGCTCCATTAAAGTATTACCAGACTCCGATAATTACAGAAACTAAATATATATATATATATATATATAATTCACTAGCTGAGATTCTCCATATTGCTCAAGCTAAATTTCTACAGCTTTCCTTCAGAGCTGCCCAATCACAAAAATGTGAAGTGTATTTGAGCGCAATAATAATGACCATGACATACAGATAATTTCAGAACCAGGGAAGAACATGTTCTAATGTTAAGGTATTTAGACATGTTCATCATATTCAACTACATTATCAAGAGTGGTGCAATGAACTGTGATGATAACTCAATTGCAGGCAAGATATCTGACTAAATTGGGGCTTATCATCTGGTACTTACGGGGTTTGAGGGAAGAGCTTCTTGAGGCAGCTGGTAATGCTCAACAAGTTTAATGCTGACATGCTGATCAGCTATTTTGGCACCCTATTAAAAGTGAAAAATATAGTAAATATTATTTAAACAGACAACAACTATAGGTATCTACTTGTCTTTTTTGCTTTAAAAAAAAAAATTAGTAAATTTATCAATGCAACAAATTTTGCAAGGTAATATACTGTCAAAAGTGATGCTGTATCAGCCCCCTGCGACTCCTTAAAGGTAACATAAGCAACCTGGGTGCTCTCATTTTCTCTGCAGAACAATAAAGTGGATTTTAGTGTGAAAACGTATTTTATGTTATCAGGATTCAGGAATAATATGAAGTTTGGAATGTTGCATTCCCGTGCACAGTAGGCAGATTAAAAAAAAAAAAAAAACCCTCAGGAATGTCCAATGTCTATGTCTGGTAGAATATGTAACCAATCCTTATGATAACTCAAACCAGTCATAGGGGCCTCATATCCCCACACTTTTAGCTTTAAGTTTTATTAAATTCTAATTTATCCTTATGAAAACTTTCAAATGGGATAAAAAACTCATGATATGTACAATACAGCAGTTCAAACCTTTTCATCTCAACGTGCCTAATATCACCGGAGGATGAAAAGAATTCTTTAACGTCCTTCTCAGAAGCAGCCAGTGATACGTTGCTAACCTTAACTGTTTTTATCTGTGACAAGTAAAATAATCAGCTTTTGAAATCTCCATTTGAAAGTTAACTAAAATCAGATGGAAAACTCTTTAAATTTGTCATTGATTAATGATATGGTAATAGAAAGAAGAGAGAGAGAGAGAGAGAATAGGAACAGAGAGAGAAAGAGAAGAACAGGGGAATCTTCTGAATAATACTCTTCAATTGATAAATGAAATCACAAGTATAATCTGCACAGTAGCCTTGGGGGTTTATATAGACTAATATTCTGACCCACACCCCTTCTAATTGTTTAACAGCTTCAAACTAACGGTAAAAAATGCAACAGAATAAAAAACCAAGTCTTAACTGACTTAACTAACCCTTTCAAAATAGAATATTCTTTATACAACAGTTGACATAACTATGGGGCACACATAAGAAATATTTTTCAGGATAAGCCTTGAAAAAATTAAACCAAATGCCAGAATATAGAACAGCCAGAAAATACAAGATGTCAATGGAAGTAAACGGAAATTAATCATTTTTGAAACAGTTTGAGTGCCCTATGCTTACTATGCATTTCAAATTTGAGATCTCTGACTACTTTTCCACCTTTGCTTGCTACATTGGATCAATTACACTAGAAATAGCATGAAAATCTAATTTCACGTTGAAATCACTACAATTGATTCCTGAAACATGCATAGAGAACATCATATAGCCAACCAATTTTATTTTAACGATCAAAACATTTTCCTCACATCTGAGATATTGTTTCTCCAATTTGGCGTAGCTGTAGACTGTGGAATCGCTTCAACATGTTGTTCAGTATGGTCTATTGGGGCCTGCACATACATAAAATGATAAATTAGGTGATCCTAGGGTGATATTCCATAAGTCACAGATCTTAACAAGTAGTGGCATGAGGAAAAAAAGTAAGGGAAATGAATCAAGGCAAACAGCCGCAGAGCATACAAGTTCTGAATAAAACCATGGCCAAAAATGAAAGATAGATAGTCTGGTTAACAAGAAACAAAAACAATGAAAATGAAATTAATTTTTTCATGATAAACTTCGAGAATATATCTTAATGACTTGGTGTATTAGTGACCATAGCCCAAAAAATGAAAGCCTCCCTATTTAATTACTTCAACAAAAAGAAAGAACATCATGTAGAACCAAAGCTCCTATATCTCACTTGTTTTGAGAGCCAAATAATGCCATTTGATCCAAATGGATCATAGTCAAAGTGCATCACAACAGAAACAAGAATGCCCAAAAATGAATAAATATACAACTTGACACTTCAAGAACAGGCCATTGTAACTACACTAAGTTAATAAAAGCAAAACTACACATGACTTCATTCAACTGTTTGCATAGTTAATGTAAATACTATGGATAAGTAATTCACTTCATGAGAATTTCATTCACAAAAAATGCTGTGCAGAGGGGATCTGGTAAACAAAAACAGGGACCAGATCACAAACCAGTGACAATAACAAATAGACTACAGAGGATTAAAAAGTAAGCCTACTGATAAGATCACTACGATATTCTCTCACCCTAAGAGTGTGATCAGCTAAACATAAGGCCTCATTGACTAGAGCGTAAGGATTAAAGGAGAATTAGAATCATCTTACTTTCAAGAGTGACTCACAACAACGGGACCCACCTGATAGGTGGTCCACAATGCATGTGGGTCTCAGGCACAACTGTCTTTCACTATTTCTCCTCCAGATTCCAAATTGACGGACAATGAAAAAGTCCAAATCCATTTCATACATATCAATTCACTTGCTTTTTTTTTTTGGAAAAAAATAAAGATTGTTTAAAGTAACTAAATGTACAGGCGTCCTTTTAATATTTTAAAATTTGAGATTTTTTTTAATACAATAACAACTTGGCAGGTAGGGAACGATAACAAACGGGATTAGCATTCGTTGATATATTATTTTGAAAAAGAAGGAACTAAGATCATCGAGAGTTTTACAATCTTTAATAGCATTCAATCTACATACATACATACATACATACATACATACATACATACATACATATATCAACTCACAACATTCATAAATCATACACTAACGCTCATCACATATACTCGTTCAACGTACGAGCCAGTATTCTAGTTATTTTTGTTTTGCTTGCGCATTATACAAGTTTACAATTGCATACGACGCAATCGCCACAAATTAAGAAACAAAAACAAGAAGAGCGGTATTGGATCAGAAAGAAAGCAAAAGTTTCAGAGGAAAATGAATTCTACAAGTTCAAAAATCACAAAAATTAAATGCAGGAATGTGCGACTAACATGGTAGATCTAAGCGAAAGGACGTAGAAATCGTCGCACTTACCGCCATTTTGAGATCATGCAAGTTTCTTCCCAGAAACAACGACGATAGTGGCGAGGAAGAAGGAGAAGAAGGAACAAAAAGGTGAATCTGTTCCCAAGATTTTTTCCTGTCAAACACAATATAAAGTTTAGTTTTGGCTGTTGTACTTGTTTGTACAATTTTCCTTTCCGTGTGATCTGCACATTTTTTAAGATTTAGAAAAATAAATATACCGGCCAAAAAAAGAAAAATAAATAAATAAATTAATACTGAATATCCTAAATACAAAATTTACACTGATGGACATAGTCCTCCTATTAATTATTTCACTAAAAAAATTTACAGAGTCACGCTCCTATTTAAGATTTAGAAAATAAATATAGCGGCCAAAAACAGAAAAATAAATAAATAAATAAATAATGAATATCCTAAATACAAAATTTACACTGGTAGACATAGTCCTCCTATTAATTATTTCACTAAAAAAATTTACAGAGTTACGCTCCTATTTATTAAATGTATTTTATATGTTTATTCTATATATTTCCATAGATTCATTTACCAAAATAAAATTTATTCTTTTCATAAAATTCTCCCAAATTCTTTTCATGTTTTAGGAGATTAAATATGTTCATGTTTGGTTGGAAATATGACATAAATCGAGGATCAAAGAAACAAATGGTGAATTGGTGGAGAATTAGTTGTAACCAAGGTTATTAAATCTGGACTGTACCAGCTTGGTCAATTTAGAAACTAGTGACCTAGCCATGAAATTGGTTCCTGTAGGTCATTGACTTAGGTTTTTGGTGCAACTTGGTACAACCTGGTTACATTGTGTTATATATATAAAGTTGATATTTATTTTATGGGGTAGATAGTAATATTAGTTAAAGTTAATGATAATTTTTATGTTAATAATTAAAGGATTGTAGCTAAGAATATTTTGTTATTATCTATCTGTTTTGATAATTTTATAAAAAAAAGAATAATATTTATAATTATTAATTATAGTATCATTAAATGATCGATTGATACTAGATGTTGAGATATCAAAAAAATTAGGGAAAATTGCGATTTGGTCCCAAAAAAGGAATTTACGATTTAATAGTGCCGGGAAATTGCGTAATTGCAATAAAGTCCCAGTTGACAACTTCATGTGCTTTCAGGGATTGTCATTAACAACTTCATATGCTTCATCGACAACTTTACGGGACTTTGTTACAATTACATGATTTCACGGGACCGTTTAATCGTAAATTTCCTTCCTTATGACCAAATTGTAATTTCCCCAAAAATTATAAATAATGTTGGACAACTATATAATTGTTTTGTTAGTGAGGAATTACGTAGGAAGTCTAGTTGCAGTACCTGTCTACTTGACTAAATTATTTTTTAATGTTCTTCATTTCTAGGCAATTTTAAAGAAGAAAAAAAAGGGAGAATTACATTGAGGTCCCAAATAAGAAAATTTATTTTTTAACAAGTCTTAGCTAGCTCTTCAGGTTGTCAATATAACTCCTCAGCTTGTCAATAATAGCTCCTCAGCTTGTCATAGGGACCTTTATAATATTAATTTCCTTACTTGGGACCTCAATGTGATTCTCCAAAAAAAATTTAATATTATATGTTAGAAGTATATTTTGATGATGACAAATATACATGTCAAGTATTAAGAATAAAACATTTGTATTATCTTATACTTTGACTAACTACTATATTTAATGTGAAGCATTTTGTAGATTGGTCAAGTAATTAAAGAAATCATTTAATATGATTATGGAACATGCTGTAAAAGAATTATTCAAGAAAACGAAGAACATATAAAGTTAGAGTGTGATGAATATGTTTAAGAAGAAGATATCTAATATGGGAGAGAAGAAATCATGAAAAGAAAGAAGTTATTTTTGAGCTAAATTATGGGAGAATAATCAATGAAAAAGAAAAGAAGAGATTTAACAAAGAAGAACTTGCTAGACCATATGGAATATTAAGATTGAAGTTCTTAAAATTGATATTAAAATGTCTCTATGATGACTCAACTCAATTCAAAGTAAAATGGGAGTCATGAGAATTTTAGATGCAAAACTTGAGTCTATGTGAAAACCAACACCTGAGTTTTGTGATTTTGTAAAGGGAAAACTCGAGTCTTTCTCTCTTTCATACCCGAGTCTTGACATATTTAGCATGCTCTACTTACGTTCAACATGACAGAGGTTTAATAATTTGGACATATCTCTCAAACCACAAATTCGATTGAACTTAAACTTGTTTCATATAAAATTGAACTTCAAATGAGACAAATGGACATCAAGATTAGAATCAAATCAGTCAATATGAAATAGATATGAATTTCTAAAGTTGGTGCTCAATTTCATCATAATAATCCAAACAAGGTTCAATGTTATTTTTATATCTCTCCAACCACAACTCCAATTGAGATGTTTTTTTTGGATATGAAACTAGACTCAAAAATATTTCTAAATAATCCAAGGTCAACTAAAACAAATGTTATATCATAGAGCAATGAATTTTCAAAAAGGATGCTGTGGTATAACGTAAGTTCCAAAACAGCTGGTATTCTTTGGTACATATCTTTTGGAATACAAGGAGTTTGGGGATGATTTTTGTTGAATTTGAAAGATGGTTGAAAAAGCTTTTTGAGAATAGGTCATTTGCTATATTTGAAGGTAAAATGATAAGTTAATTCACTATTAAAGATTACCCTAAAAACCATAGCATTATTTAAAAAAAGAAGGAAATGTTGAAACACAATAGCTGTTGACTGACTGTTGTATACATGCCAACACTCGTGTCTCGGCTAGCCCAAGACTCGAGTCTCGGATAGGAATACACAATGATTAACTCGCTGTGTAAATCCATCACTCGCCATTGTATAAGGCACCAAAAGTCTCTGACATTTTTACACACCCTGCTTTTTGTCCAGTCTTAATTTTCCATTTGTCCAAAATATTTTTGAAATCCAAGTCTTTGAAAGTCAAGTTTTATCATATTTTCAACTAAGTTATTTTCATATAGAAGACTCTCATATTTCCAAATAGAAGACTCAAGTTTATGAAGATGAAGTCTTCAATTTTCCAATAAAAGACATATGTTTCTTTATGATTCGAAGAATTCTTCACATGTTTTCAAATGGGAAACTCAAGTCTACGAAGGTCAAGTGTTTAACTTTAAATGTGATTATGATTTTTTTTTTGCTTTTCTTTTTTCCTTTTAAACAAAAACTCAAGTAGTTAAAGGTGAGGTGTTCTCATACGAGTTGTTTCCAAAAAAAGATCAAATATCTTGAAAGCAAAAACTCAAGTGCCAGAAGGTATGATGTTCTTATTTTCTAAAGTGATTATATATTTTCAAAGTAAAAAGCCCAAGTCTTGATTCATCAAAGATTCAAGTGTTCTTCTTATTTCTAAAATTATAGTGCAAAAACTTGAATCTCATGTAAAAACCCGAATATTGTGACACATGATCATATTTCTAAAAAACAGAGCATCACAATGAAATTCTAAAATCATTATTAGGGTCATATTATTGATACCCACTTGTTATTAATTTTTGTTCAAGTGTTCTTACATAGTAAGCATCATATTACAAGTGGGGTTCGGGAGATTGAAGCTCAAGTTTGCAAAAAGCATTTTTCTGCTAGAAATCCAACTACTATATTTCAATGGGAAGAAAAATGTCTCAAGAAGCCAACGGATTCTTCACCATCTCCAATGGTTATCAAAGCTACACCAAGTATAACAAAAGATGAGTTCAAAATGAGGGAAGAAAGTTTGCATGGGAAAAAAAAATCAAAATGCCAACACTCTTGACTCCATATCTTATACTCTCTGTTTCTTAGCAATTATTAATATACTAATAGAGAGATACTTATATTTGAACCTCAATGATTATCTATCAATTCTATTGAGAGAATATTGATAATAAATCTTTATCATCCAAGTAGAATCCTTATGGAGTTTAAGGGAGAGTAACTCTGAGAGAGTTATTAAGGTTTCACAAGTGACTGAAGTAAACTTGTGGAATTGTAAAGGTTCTTAAGTACCTATGAAACTTGAGGGATTGCAGCAACTTCTCTTGCACCTAGATTAATCAAGATAGCAAATTAAAACTCCCAAGTAAAAATTGAAGACTGAACGTAGATCATCGTGAATTGGACCAAATTAAGATAAATCATAGTTTGCATATTCTCTTTTTTTATCTTCTATGTTTCCAGTATAACTAACTTGATTGATTATCTTTGAATTTATACTTATTGTTTGATCAATATGTGTAAAGATTGTAAAAGTTCTTAAGATTTTATAAGACATCCAATTCACCCCTCCTAAGTGATGGCTAGTTCTAACATTCAGAGCTCATTATCCAAGTGCCCACCCCAACATCCAATGATCCAAATAAAATCCGTTGTGTTATTTATGGTTTAAATAATTAACACAATCATCAACATTATTTTTTGAACTATACAAGGCAAATTGCTATGTTTTAAAACTTATGGCGACATTAAACATAAAAAAAACTTCCAGAGCAATTAAATTGTTCATCGGCCAAAACTTATAGAACAAATTTGTATATTAACCCTATTATTTACAATGAAATTTATTGAATTATACTCCTATTATGAACATCAAATCGAGCTTCAAGTTTAAACCATAAATCTTTTTGTTTTCTTCTCCTAAATTTCTGATGTTACACACCTCAGCCACACGCACAGTTCACTAAAAACTTAACTACATACAAACCTCTCACTGAGTTTACAGACGCCGTCACAGGTGTGTGAATAGCATGTATATATGAACTTCTCAAAAGTAAACCTTGTTATAAATTTTGCTGACCATAATTTACTCCTTCCTT
>JBAGKO010000004.1:674689-700453 GCA_037177275.1 Acacia concinna | reverse complement strand
GGGAAAGCTTTGTTTTCAATGTATCATGAAGATAACTTATATGATTTAATTGACTTTGAATCGAAAGGTTCTCAAAACGAACCTTTGAATTAGAAGATCTTCCCAGTAACCCTACTTCTCAGTCTTTAGAATTGAAAGTCAACACAAGTAAGATGCACAATGCGTCTTAGGAATTAGAG
This sequence comes from Acacia concinna, assembly GCA_037177275.1. NCBI lineage: Eukaryota > Viridiplantae > Streptophyta > Magnoliopsida > Fabales > Fabaceae > Acacia > Acacia concinna. Next base: position 700,274 of record JBAGKO010000004.1, on the reverse strand, counting down.
GATTCACTAAATCATCATATTTCTCACTATCCGGAATTGAAAGTTCCTCCAATTGTCTCTTCCTCTCCATCTTTGGAATTAGAAGTTCATTTAAGCCATCATAGTTCTCAGTATTTGGAATTGCAACTTCCTCCAAATAATCCTACATTGCAAGTTCTTCTGAATGTCTCTACTTTACAATATTTCTCAAATGTTTCAAATCAGCAACATATTCATGCCCAACAATATCATATTGCACCAACCTCTCCTGACTATCACCAATTCATTCAAGTATCACCTCCATCCAGTAAAAGGTTTGCTTCTTTAATCCATTCACTTGACAAAAAAAAATTGAAGAAAAAATTATTAAATTTTCTTTTATGGGGGTAAGTTAAAAATCAATATTCTAGAATGGGTTTAATCATTAATTTTACCCCATTTTGTATTATTTATTTTCCTAGTTAGGGAGATCTAGCTAGTTTGGTTTTTGAATTATTTTATACCTCTTGTATAAGCAAAAGATATCAAGCAAGCAATTCAAATATGACAACAACAAATGTCTAAAACAGTAAGTCTTTTTAATTTATAAGTGTAAACCCAAAAATTGAAAGTGGGCCAGACATCAACGAAGCCCAAAGAGACATCCCAAAAGCACAACAATCATCTCTCAGGCCCAATGGAAGCTCCAGTTCAGGAAGACCAAGTCATAGCCACCATAGAGACATGTGGAATCACTAGAACTGGTCCATCCCCATGGACCTGGAATTTCAGGATAGATCAGTCATATCCACATACGTTGCAACTAACCCCTAAATTCTAGGGATAAGGGTAGACACATGACAAGGAGTATATAAGTTATATATAGAGATATATTTATGTAAAAGGGTATATAATGAATCATTCGAAAACACTCCTGTATCCCAGATTTCTAGAAACAATTGTACTCACACTCATACTTCAATACAATCACACTAATCTCTCGCACGTGATCTTTCTTTCTCTCTTATCTAAATTCCCCGTGTTGTTGGTGATCCAAATCCATTTTTTCAATTATTATACAATGAAATTTTGCACAAACATTTTGGCGCTGTCTATGGGGACCCAGCAACACACCGAATCCTTCATAACATCTAGTGCAAGAATCTAACCTTTAAAATTTAGGCATATTTTTCTGTTTCTTATGTTTTCAACTATGATAAGAAGGAATATCGGCACTACGGATCAGTGACCCACAGCTCCCAAAGTGAACGTGACTAAACTAGCCAATCTGGTTAAAAAGCAAGTAGTTCAACTCACAAAGCAAGCCAAGAGGGTGTCACACCAAGAAGAACGCCACGTTCAATAGTAAGAACAATTACAATGGCTAGAAACTAAAAACTTGGCTCTAAAGGAGAAAATCGTTGTGTTCGCTGTCAGGGACACGCCAAACTCACGGTAGATGATGCCATCGTCATCAGCACCCCATACTACTGATTGACCCTAGGCGAGATCACGCTCCTAACTTTCACCGCAGGGATGAACATATCAGTCAAATATCAAGTGATGGAATGTCCCTCATCTTACAACGCCCTACTCAGCAAGTCATGGATCCATTAGATGAAAGCAGTCTCGTCCACCCTTCATCAAGTTATCAAGTTATACACGCTAAGGGGAATCAAACAGATTCAGGGAGATCAAAGGACATCATGAGAATGTTATCAGGCATCATTGAAACCTTCCAAAAATACAGTAGCATAGCAAGTATAGCGGTCACCTCAGAGCGATGGGTTAGGGACTCTTACCGAGGAAGAATAAGAGGGAGTCTCCCTCGATGCTAACCAACTGAGGCGAAAAGTCTACCTGGGAGCAAATCTATCCCCTTCTATGCGAGGTACAGTTTTAACCTTCCTAATTAATAATAAAGACTGCTTTGCTTGGTCACATGCAGATATGACAGGGATTGACCCAAGCGTGATAACACTCGAACTTAACGTTGATCCTACCTTCAAGCCTGTGAAGTAGAAGTGGCACAAATTCACACTGAAAGGAACCGTATCATAAATTATGAGATCCAAAAGTTGGTCAGCATTGGGTCAATCAGGGAAGTGCAGTACCCATATTGGTTAGCCAACATCGTACTTGTCCCTAAGAAGAACGGTAAACATCGGGTGTGCATAGACTGCCACGGATCTCAATAAAGAATGCCCGAAATATTCTTTCCCTCTCTCCCATATAGATTCGCTAGTCGATGCCACATCCGGACAAGAACTATTGAGCTTTATGGATGTGTTCTCTAGGCAAAACCAGATCCTGATACATCCAGAACATCAAGAGAAAATAGAGATCATCACGGAACATCGCATCTATTGTTATAAAGTAATGCCTTTTGGTTTGAAGAATGTAGGTGCGACGTACCAGTGTTTGGTCAAAAAAATGTTTTTGCAACATATAGGGAATACAATGGAGGTATATATCGATGATATGCTCATCAGGTCACTCAGGGCAGATCAGCATGTGATGCACTTGAAACAGACGTTTGATCTTCCTCACAAGTATAATATGAAGTTGAATCTTGAGAAATGCTCCTTAGGAGTGACATCCAGAAGGTTTCTTGGCTATCTCATATCGCAGTGTGGTATAGAGTCTCGCCCGGCTCAGATCAGCATGGTATTAAACATTACGTCCCCTACATGTGTATGTGAGATGCAACGGCTAATGGGGAGAGTTGCAGCCCTTAAAAGGTCCATATCTCGATCATCAGAAAAATGTCACTCCTTCTTTGATGCATTAAGGAAAAACAAGACGTTCAAATGGAGCAACGAGTGTGAGTCGACACTCCAGGGGTTAAAGCAATATTTGAACAACCCTCCACTCCTATCTAAGTAGAATTTGGGTGAAACCTTATTTGTTTATTTGCCTGCTTCTATGAAAGCTGTTAGCGCGGTCTTAGTAAGGGAAGATCAAGACACAAAAAAGCCTCATATGCTACACTAGCAAAACATTACTTAATGCAGAGACATGATACTCTCAACTTGAAAAGTTACTCCTTTCCCTCGTATCCGCATCCCAAAAGTTACATCCATATTCCCAATGTCACCCCATAACAAACATGCCGTCTTTCCCGCTTTATAGCGTACTCCACAAGCCAAACTTGACAGGTAGGTTAGTCAAGTGGTCGGTGGAGTTAAGCGAATATGACATCACCTACCAGCCTTATACTGCAATCAAATGGCAAGTCTTAGCTAACTTCGTAGCACCCCATACTTGCTAGTAGAAGCCAAGAAGGAAGTCTTAGGTATGGTTAGACAGGATGGTGACAAGGAATGGATACTACATGTAGATGGTGCGTCCAATATAAAAGGAACTGGACTAAGAATAGTTATAAAATCCCCTCGCAATGATGTGGTACACCATTCTATACCATGTAATTTCAAAGCTACTAACAATGAGGCTGAATATGAGGCCCTTATTACAAGTTTGTAGCTGGCACACGAATTGGGAGCAACCAACCTCAAAGTTAGGAGTGATTCGTAGCTAGTTGCCAGACAACTAGACGGTACGTACCAAGTGAAGGATTCTCGCAAGCAGGCTTATCACAAGATAGCAATAGAGCTAGCCAAAAGCTTCATGAGGTCCAGATAACTCAAATCAATTGCGAAAAAATCATAAGGCCAACGCGTTAGCTGGGCTAAGATCTTTTATACTAACAAATGAGATTGAATCTATCCCTATGATACACTTGCAGTTCCCAGTGACTCACCAGAAACAAGGTATATTTACTCGACTCACCTAACTTGGGATTGGAGGCTCCATTGTTCAATTATTTGTAAGAAGGGGTACTCCCAAGCGACAAGAACGAAGCTTGGAGAATAAAAGTTCAGGCAACCATATTCTATTTACTGAGCGATACACTGTACAAAAGGTCCTATGTTGGCCGCTTACTTAGATGTGCTGGACCCCAAAAGACGAAGTTTATACTTAGGGAAATACACGAGGGCCAATGTGGAGATCATACAGGGAGTAGAAGCATGGTACGAAAGGTACTTCACACTGGGATTGCCTTCTCACTTATGTATGGATCGGAGGTAGTAATACCAGTAGAAGCGGGATTGCCTTCACTACGATATGCCTAGTCAAATCAAGAATCCAACATAAGAGCTTTGTGCGACTAATTAGACAAAGTGGATGAGCGGCGCGAGCAAGCACTGATAAGGATAGCTCGCACCAATAGAAGATCTCTCGATATTACAACAAAAATGTTCACGCCAGACAATTTAAGGTGGGGAATTAGGTCTTAAGAAAGGTCTTTCAAAACACCCAAGACCCTTGTGACGGGAAACTCAGACCAATCTATGAAGGACCATATCAGATAACAGGAATTGCTAGGAAAGGGGCCTATAAACTAAGTGACCAACAAGATAGACCCCTACCTAGGAGTTGGAATGCCATCTATCTTAAAAGGTACTATTTCTAAATAATGACTTTTAAATACTTAATATGTCTAGAACATACGTAACTAACACTTTTACTGAGGTTCATGTGAATGATGACACATTCCCACTACAATTATCATCCTCAAGGACGACGCCATAGGCTATATAGTCCACGTGTGACAGGCAAGTCTGACTAATGATTTATTGTATATTTTCATTTTTTGCTCACCTACCATACAGGGGACGCATGAGGCCCTTGATACATGCATCGAAGTTGCGCGACACACCAAGACCGAAACGCGAGAAATGCTTAACAAATCATCCTTTAATCACGCCAGACAAATTAGTTGCTAGCTTGACACTTTGACAAACAAAGCCAACCAAGACACTACCATGCTAACATAGGCTAGACACCTTACATCTACGATAGGGATGAAGAAGATCTAACGTGTCACTTTTACATTGGCTTAGACACCTTACATCTACGGCAGAGATGGGAAATGCCTAATTTGTCTCTTTTAAATCAGTTTAGATGCCTTACATCTACGACAAGGATGGGAAATGCCCAATTTGTCTCTTTTACATTGGCTTAGATGTCTTACATCTACAGCGTGAATAGGAAATACCCAACTTGTTACTTGTACATTAGCTTGGATGCCCTACGTCAACGATAAGAAAGGGAAATGCCCAACTCGTCATATCACAAACACTTCATAAGGATCGTTTTGTGCAAGATGTATTTATCTTATCATACTATTCGGCTTAGACGCCTTCCATTGTAATGCAAGATTAAAATATTTTATGAAAATTGTTCTAAGTACTACATCTCATTACCTTGAGTATTACGCGAATATTGTACACTACGTGACTGAGTTATAATTATTCAACTCTGACATCGTCTTTCATATAGCATTTTACTTAACATATGAGCGTGCAAGCTTACAAGCTTACAACCCCAATTCTCGACAAGGTGATCCTTAGATAAAGTAGAACGATTCGCCTACGTACAAGCTTGTCTAACCAGTGTTCTAGCCACAACACATCTACTATGAATTACAACAAGTACGCAATATCAACCCTAGCATGAGATCGATTCAATCATAAAAGTAGCAAGCTTATATTTAAAAGTAGGCCTTATACAGCCAAAACATCTATGCCCATACACAGGGCCTACTACAGAAAGTAATAAAGTGGGTCAGGAATGACCCTGAAATCCATACATACTAAAAGAGTAAAATTAAGAAAGCGATAAAGGCCACAGGCGGCCAAGATAAAGCCTCGTAGAGGCTGAGCAGACAAGAGTGACCCTCATTGAGACCTCTGATCCTCTACTGGAGTCTGGGATATCTCAATAGTAGGGATAATTTAAATAGGCATTGGCTCAGATGTTGCCCACTTAATAGCTACACCCTCATCTCCACTAATTCCTCCTGAGGCAACTGCGTTCATCTTGTCGTCTAAGAGCTCTGGAGTAAACTAGCAGTCGCAGGTTACCTCATACTCTTTGATAGTTTGGGCTAGGTCCCATTTAGACACTTTGCCTTGTTGGAATTCCCATAATGCTTGTGCCCTGGACCAAAGGTACGCGTCGAAAGCCACATCCACCATCTCTGCTTTCAAAGCTTCATTCTCAGCTTCCAGCTCTTCCAATGTTGCCTTAGATTATGCTTCCTTCTCTTTGGCCAATACCAAGTTCTTCATGGCCCTTGATAGCTTTCTCTCGGGCAAACTGGGTAGATTCTAACCGAGACAACTAGAGACGAAGTTCTTCCCTAGCATTCTCAATGTCAACTAGAGCAGAACTCATCCCAATGATGTTGGATTCCATACAGTAAACACCCACCAGAGCTTGCAACAAATCATCATCATTAGTAGAAGGACTGGAACAATCGATCAGGATGCGTGCGATCTTACCTGAATCAAGGAAGATAAGATAGCATGGGCAAACTCCGATAGACTCTGGGCTTCCAGAATGGTGTGGTCGTTACTAGATGGTAAGGGCCTAAGCATGGGCACGACCTCACTAGTGTTGTTGATCAAGGAGATTGAAGGAGGAACTTCAATAGACACTGTGCCCCCAGAGCCTTCCTTCGTGAACTTTCTTTTCTTGCTAGACTCTACTAGAGCCTTTTCCTTAGAAGGTTTGGCTGAGGGAGCGATAGGCAAGGCCGTAGTAATAGGAGAGGTGGAAGGAACCTTGATCTTGAACTAAGACTTGGAATCCTCATATCTCAATCGACTCTTGATATCTTTCCCATGGACAATCGAAATAATCTTGGACTTCATGGCTGCGTGAACTAAAATCTGAGAAAACAAGATCAGACAAAGATTCAAAAGACAAACGTGGGTGGATAAATGTAGATAAACTTACTGAGAGGAACACTATCCAACTGTAGAAGCTTCTGGAATTCTCTCTCCCCTAAGGGAATAGCAAGGATAAGATTGATATGCTCGTCACTAGATCCTTCAGGCAAGGATCTATGGCCTCCAACATCTGCAAGAGCAACAAAATTCTTTATCATAAGTATATAAAGAATAGGTTTGATCCTTACATTTAAAAAGAACTTACTCTCGGGGTTCTATGAGGAGCGGATGGGAAGACCATCATTCACAACTTGGTTGGACCTCACAAAGACAAACCGATCCTCCCACCCCCATCATTAATCTGCTCGCCAGTAATAAATAACGGGGCCTTGTTTCTAGCAAACAAGGTAAACAGGCCCTTCTTGCACATGATGAGGAAGTACGACTGGAGAACATCTTCCATGGTCAACATAACTTCCATTTCCTTACCCAATTTTTCTAGAGACATGGCTATTCTCCACAGTGTAGCATCAATTGGGCAAGAGCGAAATCAAAATGCCTACAAAGGCTAGCAACTAGAGATGGAAGGGGGATCCAAGACCCGTACCTAAAGCATTCTATTTATATACACACTCATCCCTCAGCAGCAGAATCAGAAGTCTTAGTAGGGTGAGGGATCCTAATTTCTACGTGAGATGGAATGGCATAATTATAATGAAGATTACCTAGTTCTTCTTCTAAGATGCTAGAGTATCTAAGGTTGGGAAGAATCTACCTTTCCTACGATGTAGCCACAAATCAGACTCAACAAAGTTACTTTGGTCAGATTCGGCCATTCCTAACACAACCCTAATATCAGAATTAGATTCGAACATTCTAAATCTACTAAGGACTAACGACAAAAGGAAATTTTGATGTTCAAACTACCATTGCTACCACCCCCAAAGTCGAATTGAAGACCACAGAATTGAAGCAAAGACACAAGCAATTTTGGGTTAAGCTAATAGATGGAACCGTTGCTCAAATAGCAAAAAAGCAGCAAGTAGAAGTTACCTGATGACGAAGAAGATGAATGTGCTGTTGGAGGAAATGCGAAAACAAAGAATGATCATGATCTCAAATGGAGGAGAAAATTAAAGAGAGGAACCAAGGGAAGGAATGAGCAATTGAGTGGAGGAGACTAGAGTGACTGCACAAATAAATGAGTAGGAGAAAAAGAAATTGAAGGCAGTTTGACGGACGACACAACCTCTGAATCAAGAGAAACTGTTCTACATCTTCATATTGACACCCTCAGGAACTCGTGCTAACCTGAGACTTCAAACCCCACCGTTAGATGAGTCAAGCTAGTAACAATCCATATCACAACATGTCATAGTAAGGTAGTTATAAATAAGAGCAGCCGTCTGGCACAACAGCAGAAATTTCTACTCTCCCTATCCATTAACCAATACCTAGGGAGAATAGGAGATTTATTGTATACCTAAAAATTAAAAGTGGGCCAGACATCAATGAAGCCCAAAGAGCCAGCCCAGAAGCGCAGCAATCATCTTTCAGGCCTAATGGAAGCTCCAATTTGAAAGACTAGGTCATAGCCGCCATAGAGACACGTGGAAGCACCAAAACTAGTCCATCCCCACGGACCTAGAATTTCAAGATAGATCAGCCATATCCGCATACGTTGCAACTAACCCCTGAATTTTAGGGATGAGGGTAGACGCATGACGAGGAGTAGATCAGTTATATATAGAGATAGATTCATGTAAAAGGGGATATACTGAATCATTCAAAAACACTCTTATAACCCATATTTCCAAAAACCGTTGTACTCGCACTCATACTTCAATACAATCACACCAATCTCTCGCACTTCATCTCTTTATCTCTCTTATCTAAATGCACGTGTTGTTGGTGACCCAAATCCATTTTTTCAATTTTATACAACGAAATTTTGCTCAAATTATCAATTATATTTTTTGTATTATTAATCTATGTGATTTTTTAATATTTGTTATAGTTATTGTGAAAGTTTTGCTTCTAGAGAATTATGTGGCCAAAATTATGAGGGTCATGATTGTTTCAACATATGGGAATATGAAAGGACAATGATCATGGAGAAAAGGAATAACATCCCATCTCATAATCCCTCCGCATTTGTAAGTTTTCAACTTGATGAGCGTGAATAATATGACAAATTATTACACATTATTCAGTTTCTTTGAACTGGTTATCTTAATGATTTCATTAACATGCTCTCCATATATAGGACAAATTTATCGATCAAGGAAAACTTAGAATAAGTAGTCAATGTACAAAGACAAAATGTTCAAAAAGATTTTGCTCATGCTATAAGGTAATTCTTTAGAAATCTGTTGTTTTTAACGGACAAAGTTGAATCTTTTAGTTCAAAAAAGGATTGAAAAGTTCAAAATAAGTTTGTATTGATATTTTTATTTTTACTTTCTCAATGAAGCCTAGAGTTGGATGTTATGATCTCTGCCAATGCAAAGGATGTAATAATGGTTATGGCACTAAAGCTGTCGCCTGTCGGTAACAATCTTTTGAGCAAACATGTTAAGAATTTTATTGCGAATATATCTATATATATCGTCCTTTTGGCTTCTCCCTAGAATTGTATCTCATATATATATATATATATATATATATATAGTTAAGATTATTAGGTGATTAATGGATGTGGCTTATGCGCACATATAGGAACTTTATCAACTTTAACTCAAGTTTTGTTCCAAGAGAGTGTGACCTCTTCACTCCAGGCAACAATATTTCTTTAGTCAATGATAGGCAATTTGTAAGTGTATGCTATTTCATGTTTTGACGTATTTTGAATCACATTAAATATTTTTATATAGAATGGAATAAATTATTCAACAAGTTGTTTATATTGAATTTGTTAATATTGGATTTAGCTTATACGCCCTTTTGGAAAATATCATAATCACTTCAAAAAAAAATCTTTTCCCCATGTTATTTTTTAGGGTCAAGATACAAAAGTACACGTGATTATTCCCAAGAGTGCTCAGTAGCAAATGCTTTTTTTAAGTGCAAAAATACACGTGGTTATAAAATAGAAGCAAAAATAAACATGTGATTATAAAATAAGAGCAAAAGTCATATTTGCCATTAAAGTCAAAATATTGACCATTAAACATGAGTTTTTTCACTAATATTGATGACCTTGATAGTAACTTGATTTTGATTTATAATTTTGAAAGCCAAAAATTCTCAAATAGTGATTGGTCATTCCACTAACTGCTCACAGTTTTATTTCTTCCTTCCCAACTTTCAGCTCAGAGCACTTTTAGATTTTCCACCCACTAACAGCCCCTAATTTTACTTACTCCTTTCCAAATTTTAACTTAAAACGCCTTTAAATTTTTCACCCAACCTGTCACCATACAAGCTGATTTAAGGCTTTCAAGCCTCCAAAATTAAAAATCAAAGTCAAGTGACCATTCAAATCATCAATATTAGTTAAAAAATTTATATTTAATTGTCAGCATTTTGACTTTAATGGCAAATGTGACTTTTGTTCCTAATTTAAAATCGCGTCTACTTTTGCTCCTATTTTATAACCACATATCTACTTTTGCAACTAAAAAAAGTATTTGTTGATGGGCACTCCTGAAAAATAATCACATGTATATTTTTGCACCTTAACCCTATTTTATACATCACCAAATTACTTCAAAAATAAGATACCCCAAACACCCCTTTAGGTAACAAATTGATAATAACTTTTCATAATTAGAATACAAAAAGGGCAAAGATTATTCCAAATCTATGAGCCTGATGTGTAAACGGCATTCATTGCACAGTGGTTCACGCTTCTATAAAATTATAAATGATTCTCAATATGAATTATTCTGATATCTCTACAGTCCCTTCAAGAATAAAAAGGCCCAGAGGTCCTAAAATGGACATCTTTCTTTCTGGCCCTAGGTCCACATAAAAAATAATGCTTCTAAATTACTGCGACAACTTGCTGATCGCGAGTAAATTTCTCATGCCATTAAATTTTACCTTTTCCTCCTTTTTCCTTGTCTTGACAAGAAAAGAAAGTCTACAAAGACAATAAAGTAATAAAGCGCACTAAGGTGGGTGCACCATTGAAGACAACAGATCTTCAAATACCTATTCTCCAACTGTCAAACCAAATCCAAATTTGTAGTCTTTCTTCTTGTGGTCAAGCTGCAATGAAAACAGAAACTATGTTAAGAGAAGAAGGTCAAAAACAATAGGCAGATTCCCAACGGGATCTTTGAGGAATATATGTTTGAAGAACAAATTATTAGAATTACACGCGCACAGGTGGAAGAAAACGATGTACCCTTACCTCTGCAGAAAGAACGAAGTTAAGGCCCATATTTAAACGCTCCTCCAAAAATGCAGAGACACAGCCACTAGAATCAATCTTTCCTCTTAGCCGGCACTACAACAATCACAACAACAAAATGAGAACCACTAGAACAGAATCTTAGAAGGCAAGATCATTCACAATTTTATAAAACAAGAGGCATCTTCATGAGGCAGAACATTCCAGAAAATGGGTGACCCATTGAGATTTGCTCACTTAGACTCAAGTTTATTGTTGATGTAATCTAAAATTGTGAGCTCATCCGCAGGCATACCGAGTGGAGTGCATCTGAAAATCCTTTTGTTTCTTTCCTTATAATTGATTTCTTTCTTGTTCTTTTACCCCCTTCCTTCTTTCCAAGAGGGGAAGGGGGAAGACCGAGAGGGATTAAATCACCCACTTATTCATCACTTATTACTTTTTAAAAAGCATAAAATATATGGAAACTTCAAGAAAGCAGCACCAACTGACAACGAATGGCTAAGATAGTAGATTTCCTAATAAAAAATTATTTACCAACAGTCACTGTTAGTAATACAACCCCATATGTTTTCAACGGGCAAGGCAAAAACAGTGTGTTGATGAGAATGGGTGTTTTCCAGATAAATATATGAACTAGTATGATCTGCAGATTTTTCAAAATTCAGCTCACATTTCCCAACTTAATATGAAAAGCAGATTTGAAGCAAATTGCCAATATACTGAAAATAATCTCAACTCAGTCGCACAAACTGGCATTTAAACTCTAATAGTAAAAGCGATGGCTGAAAAAGCAGAAAAGCCCCCAAACAAACAAAAAATAGCCACCTGTCTCAGGATGTAATCATAACCAAAGCTGGCAGTGACATCTCTTGACATGTGGTTATACATGAAGTCAGATGCTAGAGAAACCTGAAAATATATTTTATATAAGAAACAAAGTTGGATTGAAAAATGATATAATACTGCAACATTATGCAATTTACTCACCTTCTGAGATACCTTCTGAACATAGCTTAAAGCAACCAAACCAGTACTAGCAACTTGCCCGGTTGCAACCTGCATGCATATTACAAAGCATATAGGCTCCTCTTAGCATTTTAGGCACATTTACCTTTTACTTTTCAGTAAAAAAAAAAATAGAGAAAAGAAATCTTAGCATTGTCTGGTGCAGCAGAGTATGCCCAAAACAGTAAGAAATAGAGGGGCAAATTGTCTTATGACTCAAAACAGAAAAATATAAATTAAATAAACAAGCAAGCAAGAAATATGTAAGACAACAAAATACAAAGAACAGGCGGCCGACAATGTAAATGAAGGTCATCATTAAGTCATCATACCATTTTATCAGTGTTGTAGCGAGCAGCATAGCCAATACCAGACTTCCGATGCTGACCAGCCCAAAAAACTTCCCCACCTAAAGATAAATGGGGAGTAACACTCTGTAAAATAGTTATTTCATTCAGTAAATAGACATTAATGACCTATACATTTATCCACACCAAGCATCCAATAAAGTCACAAAAATAATCAGGTTTGACCACAATCAACATTAATACCTGGCAATAGACTAAATACGACAGCAAAAAAGAAAATGATACATGGAACAGTTAAAAAGGGGAAAAATAATTCATTATCATAAGCAACATCTGTTTATTGAAGCAAAGCCAACAAAATAATACCAAGAAAGAAATAGACAGACGCTCTGATATATTGAACCAATCCCAACTGTCAGTAATGACAATGTATTCCCTCTTGTCTTAAATATAAGAAACTAATGCCAACCATACACAAACCAATAAAATTGGTCAAAGTATGTTAAACAAATTAGAATTGTAACAAAACATAATTTTTTTCTCAGATTTACCCTGAATTAGGGTACATTTATATTAGCTTTTGAAAATAGCTTTTACGGTTTTCGAGGTAAGTATATGAGAGGAGTTTTGTCTCAACTTGCGTAAACCTAGGTTTGATACTTTCCCAGCACCCTTAATGTGTTCTTCATCGTCTTTGCCCCTCCCCATCTCTCTTAATAAGCAGCAAAAAATAGAAAAACTCAAGTAACAACCATATTAAATAGAAGATTGTCTTATATTTTGAACCATGTCAGCTATCCCCTCAAAGTCTTGTATTTAAGACCGGAGGGGGTAAAATTTTCAAAAAATTATGAAATTTTGGCGAACAAAACATCAAGACAAATTTATGTATCTTGTGAGGTTATTCGCAATTGCTTATATTGTGATAATAAAAACATTTTGTTAACAAGGGCATCCAAGAAATATTGCTGAGGAAAAAAAGAAAAGAAGAGAACAGATAGATGTCATTCTTGATATTCAAATAATATACTCCCTCTAGTTTTAAATATAAGATTCTCATAACTAATTCGTAGAGACCAAGGAAAGTTGGTGAGTTGGTTATTTGAAATTAATATGTAGAGAATTTGAAACTTCTTCAAAACTGCCCCTCCCATTTAATGATTAAATTTTTTTACAAAAATGCCCCAATCAATAAGGGTATGATGGAAAAGAAAAATTCAAAATAAGAGTCAGAATGGGACCTTATTTAGTACCCGTGGGAGTATGTATTTTACAACACTAATGATAACAATTAGGTAAAGACTAATAAGTAGTGTATGAGAAATTTTTTATCGCTGATTTTAGTTGACTTTTGCTAGAAGTATGCAAATGTTTCGTTCTTGTATCCACCAATAAAATGAAAGAGTGAAGCAATATCAATCATAATATATAAATAGATAAAGGGAACATAGACATAATTAGTACATAAATTCAATTCAAACATTAATTCACTTTCATACAAAAGCAATCAAATTGTATGTCATATTTCTCTCCAACCTATTCTAAATAGTAGCCAGAACCAATCAATTAGCCCCATACATCAGAACACCCAAATAATTAATGATATCCCCTTCGGCTTATGCAATTTCATTGCTAACGGATAGGTGTTTAGAAATTCCCAGAGCAATACACAATCTATGACTAAAATAGTAAAAAGAACAAGAGCTAAATCAAAAGTGGAGGAACAGGTATTTTTCTTCCCCTCGGTCACTTGTTTTAAGATCAGTATAGCTCTTTGGAACTGTGGATTACTAACAAAAGAAAATTTCCAAAAAAACGAAAACAAAAGGTATCAAGATTCTATAGCACATTAAAAGAAGATCCTGCACCTGAATATAACTGGCCCCAAACAGAGCTCCATTCCCAAGTTGTAATTGTGTCCGATAGTCTTTACCCTGTGAATATAGTATAAAGTAAAACAAGGAAAAAACTCAAAGGTATTAAAAACTGCTTGGACGGATAGTTTGTCGAAGCAGCCATCAAGATTCTCCAAACAAAGCATGTAAAACAAAGGAGGAGGATATTTGATTTTGAGGGCAAAACATTGCAAGAACCAAAACAGCTGCTGGAGTTCATCTAAAACAGCAGAGTCCCAAAAACCATGGCATGAGTAATTTACCTTATAATCAAAGTTGATCATTCCATGAGACATGTGCGGCTCATTCGTAAGCTGTACAGATGAAAGGTTATGCCAAGTAAAGCAGAATGGGATATTATAAAGTAAATTGGAGTGTCAGCACAACTGAGGATGCAAAACTGTTGAAAATTTTTTATGCCACATAACTTCCCAAAGTTAAAACGAGCATACCTGAGCATTTGCCTTCAATGTGAGATTTTCCGTCAAATCACACTTTACTCTTGCATTTACCCTCCCATCCGTAAGTACTCTTCCAAGGAGCATCAGCTGAAGACATTCAATGAGATCATGTTTTGAACAGAAATGACCATAAGTTAACTTTAATCGAGTGAAACTTACCTTAGGATCGATGAAGTTTGCACCAAACTCATAGTGAGCGGTAGGGATTTTAATGGTCTCCGTGGACTGAGAAGGAATCTCAGTAGGTCCCATAAACACACTAATTAGAAAACAAAATCAATTAAATAAATAAATAAACACGCAAAATTCAAGAAACAAGAAACTGAAACCAGATGGTTACCTGTGACTGAGGGAGAATTTCTGATTAAGCCCCTTGGTGAAATCAAAGCGCATTCCCTCAAAAAGCTCAGGTTTTAATGACACTGCAACAAGCATACAGGAATGGGTTCCGTCAACATAAAACAAATCTGAACTAAGATTTCTTCGTCATCGTGGGACGAAACGCGGACAAAATGGCAAATAACTAATTTCTCAAAATCAATAATGTTTAGCATAATATTCAGAAAACAGGAACAACAAAAATCGAAGAGTGAGAGAGACTGACTGAGAGCTTCACGGTGGATTTCTTCGTAGGGAATTGGACAAGGAAGGTTCATGTAATCCACTATCTCTTCCACCTCCTTGTGGGGAATAGTGTCAGCAACAGTACCGGGAACTGGAGGAGCAATGGCCGCCATTGTCAGCAGAATCAGAGCAAAAGGGATCAGACCTGGAAGGAGTAGTGCTTGACCCTCAAATCTCTCGCTAAGCCAAGAGATCGAAGATGCCTAAAACCCAAAGTAGTTTTCTAAAACCCTAGCGCCAGAGATAACACCTTAGGCCAAAACAAACAAAAAAAAAACAAGAACAAGAAAACAAAAGGGAAAATTGAGTTTTAATTTCGACCAATAGAATATATAATAAAACAGTCCTGTGTAAAATTGCGTCATTGCAAAAGGCATTAGTTCTAAAATAAAAAATTATTTTCTCTCTCTTCCTTCTGACATGACACATCTGACTCGTTAGTCTCTCTCTCCCCCCTCTCTCTCCCTCTCTCCCCCATTAACAACTTAAATGTTTCCATTGACAACTCAAAGTGTTTCCATTAACAACTCAAAGTGTTTCCATTAACAACTCAATATGCTACAATTGACAACTATAGCTCACTTTCTCTCTCTCCCCCCATTGACAACTTCATATACCTGATTGACAATTTAGAGTGTTTCCATTCACAACTCAGGGTATTTCCATTGACAACTCATGGTGTTACTATTGACAACTCAATGTTATAATTGTAAGGTATAGTTGTCGATGTAAACACCCTCAATTGTCAAAATGGGCACATGAAGTTGTCAATGGGGAAGAAGGGAAGAGAGGGGGAGAGGGGACTGACTCTCTATCTCCCTCTCTCTCCTCCCTCCACCCCATTGACAACTTAGGGTATTTTCATTAACAACTCAATGTGCTAGCATTGACAAATATAACTCACTCTCTCTCTCTCTTTGCCACCATTGGCAACTTCATGTGCCCTATTGACAATTCAGCGTGTTTCCATTGACAACTCAGTTTGTTTCCATTAACAACTCAATGTTATAGTTGAGTTATAGTTATCAATAGAAACACTCTGAAGTTGTCAATAGAGGAGGGCAAGAGAGAGAGAGTCTGACTGATGCGTCATACTCGTGTTTCTATTGACAACTATAACTCACAACTATAACATTGAGTTGTCAATGGTAGCACCATGAGTTGTCAATAGAAATACACTAAGTTGTCAATAGGGCACATGAAATTGTCAATTGAGGGGGAGAGAGAGAGAGCTATAGTTGTCAATGGTAGCACATTGAGTTATCAATGAAAACACACTGAGTTGTCAATGGAAACACCTTAAGTTGTCAAGGAGAGAGAGAGAGGTTGACTGACGTGTCAGTCCTGTCAACAGAAGAGAGAGAGAGAAATTAGTATTTTATTAAGAAATTAATTGCAAAAAAGTCCCAAAGGATGTTTTTGCAATTACGCGATTTCGAGGAACTATTTTGTCGTAAATTTTGTTAGTCAGGACCAAAACGCAATTTTCCCAAAACAAAAACCTTGCAAGAAATGTAAACACCAAGCATGTTCTGAGTTGAAAGTTTCAAATTGCAATCTCCAAATGATAACTAAGGCCCATTTAGTTAAATTGCATTGCACACCTATGATGGTAATCCTTATTTCATTATTATAAGTGATATGTTTGATTAGACTTTTTGATGATAATATAAATTGGAATGGTAAAATAGATTGCACATTTTTTTTGTAATCTTTATTCATAGGAGGGCCCTATGAATACTCATTGCAGGCTTGCAATCATAAATGAAATATCGATTTTAACGTCAGTAATATAATAAAAAACAAAATTGCATCTTGGTCCCAGTCCCGATTATACACATATTTTGAAAAGATAACATAATTAATAGGAGTAAAATACACAAATAAAAGAATAATTTAATTAATAAGATAAAAAATTTAAAAAAAATACTAAAACCCAAGACCGAGATTAGACCAGGATCACCAGTACCAGTCCCGGCCCCGACCCCAGCCAAGATCACCAAAGCTAATCTCAATCTTAGTCCTAGCCAGGATCAAGAAATCCTCAAGATTAAAATCCCGGGACCTAGCTAGGAGTACTAGGATTGAGATTTCTTGAACAACCCTAGTTAAAAGTAAATTGAGAATGGGCAGCTGTGGCTTTTGTTATTTAAGTGATATGATAGTTGTGAATTTTAGACTTTAAGGGCAAATTGCTCTTTTGTATATATTTATTTATTTTAAAATATTATTATAAAATAACTCATTTCACCCCGTTAAAAAGCAAACCAAACGTCACCTATGTAATTCTCATTACATTTTTTTTGATAGAGTAATTCTCATTACATTGCATTCCCATTACATTACACTTTGTTAAAACTTTTTGGGGTAAAAAGCATGATAATTAAAAATTCAGGTAAAAAAATTATAACTCAATTTTTTTGTTAAAAAAGATCACTCAAGACGCCTTGCTACATCAGGTAAAAAAATGCATTGGGATATGTAAACACTTATATTTATTTGATTTTTTTCACTCCCTAATATCATTAACATAAGATTGATTTACCTAATTTGATTAGATTAAAGAAGTTAATTAAGTTAGTTCATATGATATATATTTTCTAAAACATCATAGTTATATTCTTTAATTTCACATTCTCTCTTTTTCTTAATTATTGTTGAAGGAACATCAATAGAGATGCATTAAAAAAGATTAAGACCAGAAAAAGTAAAAGAATGGAGAGAGAGTACAAATGGAGTAGTAAGAGAGAGCGTAGTCAAGAATGTCTAAACCTAATGCCGACGCAGGAGGAGAGAGATGTTCTTGCACGTAGTAGGAAGAAGGTGTGAGATACAGATGCAAGGTTTTCTGATAAGCATTCTTTAGTTCCTCGTGTGGAGGAATGGATGAGCAATAAGGAGGACATGGATAGCGGTGAGGAGGAGATGGCCACTGGTGAGGTGGATGGAGGGGTAGAGAATCGAAAAGGTCCTGAAATGAAATGGGGATCCTTTAAGTAGGTTGTTATGCAACAACGAAAGGGTGTGGATAAGGAAGAGGAAGATTGGTGGAGTGAAGGTAAATAGAAAGAAAGGGTTCAGGTTGAGATGACTAAAGATGGGCCAAATGTGATCTTTCCTCCATATGAGAAAAAACGTTTAGCTTTGCAATGGCAAACACTTTGATTATCAGGCTCCTAGGGTGTATGGTGGTCCGAAGTACCTTGAGAGAAAAGTTCAGCAACTCTAGGCATGAGATGGGGAGGCAAATACGATTGACATTAGTTCAAGGTTTTTGGTGGTGCAATTCTCAAGTACAAATGATTATGACCTTGCCCTGACAGGTGGCCCCTGGCTTCTCTTTGATCACTACTTAGCTGTACAACCACAACAGATGGACTTTAAACTGTAGACGGAGAAGATATCAAAAATAGCTGCTTGGATTTGGTTTGCTAGTCTCCCTTTGGACTATTATGATAGAGGGATTCTCTATGTCCTTGGGTCTCAAGTAGGAAGAGTTTTGAAAATGGATATGACTACTTTGCAACGGAAGAAAAGTTGGTTTGCCTGTATGTGTGTTGAGCTTGATTTAGATATTTCATTACGACCATGTATTTTCATTAATGGTGAAGAATAGCGTAATTAGTAATGAGGGTATACATATGATTTGTTTTCATTGTGGTCGTTATGCCCATGATGTAGATCACCGCTCATTTAGATAGTCTCAGATTTCAAATGAAAATAATGGTGTCTCTAGCATGGTGGTAACTGACTGTGGTTTGAGTTATAGCAGTAACATAGTAGTTTCATCAACATGGACTAAAGATGAGACTATAGGGGCTAAGGTGTAGTTTGATGAATGGATGTTGGTCCAGAGACCGCGACGGAATAGGCGGCTAGCTCCGACAATGAAAGGGTAATAGAGAAAGGACGTGATTCTATGTCTTCAATTTTGATGAATGGACGAGGATCACGGTCTCGGCATTGATGAGGGAGGGTGATTCAGGATCAGGGAAATTAAATATTAATGATAGCATATCTCTGTTGAATGATATAACAGATAATAAGCGTGATTCTCGGCCAGTTATTTTGAAGCATAGGAAGATCGTTGAAAGCAAGGGAAATAATAAAAATGATTGTGTGGCTATTTTGAAAAAATATTCTGCTGAAGTTAAGAAGCAGTCCAGCTTTAATGAGTTGAATAATTTGAATCGGGCTAAAGAACGTTTGGGCTTGGGCTAGAAGGAAGTGAGGAATGAGATGGATTTGGGTCATTTTTCAAAGACTAATGCATCAAGCAAGGAATTGGTCGAAGTTCAAACACTGGTTAATCCAAAGCACGTGCCTTCAACCAGTGGCAATTTGATAAAAGACAAGCTTCATATTAATTGTGGAAGAGTATGTTTGTTGATTATGAATCTCCAGTCCTGGTGCTCAAGCTGTGGGTTGTTTAGATTGTTTTAACAAAGATTATGTTGAGCGAAAGGATGTTATGGTGGAGGATGGGGTGTCATCATTTGAAGGTAATCATTAATTTGTTGATCTAGTTCATTTTTATTAATCATTATGTTTATGGATAAAAATATTATGGTTTGGAATTCTTGTGGTACTGGTGGTGCTGGTTTTGTGAGTTTGCTATCAGAGTTACGTAAAAAGTATTATATTGGTTTTTTTGGCTCTACTTGAACCTTGACATAAAGAGACTAGGCAATATGTCTAGCTCATCATTTGGGGTACAAACATTTAGAAGTTATGGAGACTAATGGATTTAGTGGTGGTATATGGTGCATGCAGGATAAGGATGTTGATTTTGTTGTCATAAAAGAAATTCACTCAAGTTCTGCATGGTTCTTTTAATAGGGTAAAGTCTAATGCTTGGGATTTTTCTGTTATTTATGGGCATCCAAACCCAACTGGTTGACTAAATTTATGGAATGAGCTTGACATAGTTAAAAATTTGGGTGTTACTAGTTGGTGTATTGGAGGTGATATCAATGCTACATTATGAATTGGTGAACGTCATTTGATGGGAAACTGAAATTCAGGTCCAGATATGGATTTTGTCGATTGGGTGAATGGAAATTTCATGTTCAAAATGGATTTCCAAGGCCCTCAGTTTACTTGGTATCGTATTCGTTCAAAAAGTAGAATTGACTGGGTTCTTGCAAATAACCAATGGTTAGAACAATTCTGCTTTACTTCAGTTTTACATCTACCTAGATATAATTCTGATCATTGTCCTCTCCTACTAAGATTGATGAATGGGAATCATATGATTAATAGTGGAAGATTGCTTAGATTTGTTGCTCCATAGGTTACGCATAATGATTTTCCTGTTGTGGTGAGAAATGCCTAATGTCAGTCTAGTTGCTGGGAGAAGAATGTGTCACGTTTCACGAAGGATGTTATGGTATGGAATAAAAATATCTTTGGGGATATTAATAAAAGGAAAAAATGGCTTTTACATAAGTTAGAGAAGGAAAGTGGAAAGAGTAGTAATAACAGATATCATGAGAGGAGGCTTGAAGAATTTTTGAAGGAGTTAGAGGCAATACTGGCTCAAGAGGAAATCATGTGGTTACAGAGATCTAGATGTAATTGGTATGTTAATGGTGATTGAAATACCAGATACTTCCATATTACAGCTAATAGTAGGCAGTGACATAAGAATGTTGATACTTTGATGAGGGATGATGGTGAATGGTTTTATGATCAAGAAGAACTAAGGCAAGCAGGTACAAGTTTCTTTCAGGATTTGTATACAG
Source organism: Acacia concinna (assembly GCA_037177275.1). NCBI lineage: Eukaryota > Viridiplantae > Streptophyta > Magnoliopsida > Fabales > Fabaceae > Acacia > Acacia concinna. The sequence continues at coordinate 679,182 of JBAGKO010000004.1, read as the reverse complement.
TTGATAATGATTTTAGTGATATTGTTAATTTTGGTGGAGGCTCCCCGGTGGTTAAAGTTGCAAATTTGGAAGCCTTAGTTTGACCTATTTCTTCATGGGAGGTTAAGAAAGTAGTATTTGCTATGGGGGGCGTTAAAAGCCCCAAGACCATATAGGTTAAATCCATTTTTTTATCAAAATCAATGGGAAACGGTGGGTGCCTCAGTGATTAGGCTAGTGCGGGACATTTTTGTTATGCCTGAAGGCATTTAGAAATTAAATGATATGATACTACTATTGTGCTTATTCCAAAACCTTATGTGCCACAGTCATTTCATGATTTTCGACTGATTACTTTATGTAATGTTATCTATAAAGTAATAACTAAGGTGCTTGCAAGTCAATTGAAGTCAATTATGTTCCTATATATTGCACCTAATTAGTATAGTTTTGTCCCTAGGAGACAGAGTTCAGATAATATTATATTAGCCTAGGATATTATTCATTTCATGTGAGATAAAAGAAAGAAAAAAGGCGTTATGGCTTTGAAGATTGATTTAGAGAAGGCTCATGACAGGGTATAATAGGATTTTGTTATTCAATGCTTGAGTGATTTGAATTTGCCTTCCAATTTTATTGAATTAGTGCAATTTTTTCTGTCAACGGCAAGTATGTGTGTTTGTTGGAATGGTGTTGTGGGGCCATCTTTTAATTCGGGTCAAGGTATTAGACAAGGAGACCCACTATCACCATATTTGTTTGTGTTAGTTATGGAGAAATTTGCTCATTCAATTCAGCAAGAAGTGAATGAGGGGAATTAGTTGTCGTTTCGGTTGTCTAGAACTGGGATAGGCATTTCTCATTTGTTTTTTGATGATGTTTTGATTTTATTTGCTGAAGCTAGTTCTGAAGAGGCTGCATAATCAAAGCCTGCATTGAAGATTTTTGTTCAGCATTAAGGGAAAAGGTTAATGTGGCTAAATCCTGAATATTCTTCTTAGAGAATGTACATCATTCTCGATGTCAAGAAATCAGTGACTTTATGGGGTTTTCTTGAACGTCTAATTTGGAGAAATATCTAGGAGTACCTTTATTGCACCAGAAAGTATCGAAGATTACGTTTCATGAAGTTTTAGAGAAAATGGGTCATTGTCTTTCCAATTAGAAAGTTCAAACATTATCTATGGCTGCTCAGCATACCCTTGTCTCTTTTGTTATGTCTGCACTTCTAGCTTATACAATGCAGTCTATTAAACTTCATGTTAGTACATGTGATGAGATTGACAAAAGATGTCTTAATTTCCTTTCGAGTAATTCTGGCTCAATCATGAAAGTGCATTTAGTTGCTTGGGAGGACATGTGTCGGTGTAAGGATGAAGGAGGCCTGAACTTGCGAATGAACGTAAACAGAATAAAGCATTCATGATAAAGATAGGGTGGAGTTTGATCAAGAAAAGGGATTCTTTGTAGGTAAGGTTTTCTAGAGATAAATATAAATGTGTTGATGATGTGTTACCTACTATTAGTGCTGGTAAAAGAGTTTCTCAATTGTGGAAAGGTGTGAATGAAGCTTGGGGGGATACTTTGAAGGGAGTAGGATGGAATTTAAGTGATGATCAATGAGTTAGTTTTTAGGTTGATTCCTGGTTACCAAGTTTTGAATCTTTGATTAACTACGCTATTTGTCCTATTGATGATTATATGCATACGGATAAGGTTGCTGAATATTTAACAGCCTCTAGAGGTTGGTGTGGGAACAAGTTGTTAAGCTTTCTACCAAGTATAGTATTGAATGCTATTGATCGAGTTTATCCTTCATGTAATAACTATGGAGAAGACATTCCAGTTTGGCACCTTTCATCTAATGGTCAATTCACAGTCAAATCGGCTTATGACTCATTAACATTTAGGAACTCTTCCTCTCATAAGGGTTTATGGAAGACAGTGTGGAGGTTACATGTTCCGCAAAGATATAAAACTTTTCTTTGGTTATGTATTAGACGACATTTACTGACGAATAGTGCTAGGTTTGATCATCACATACAGTTGTGTGCAGTTTGTAATTTATGTGGGGCTGTACGGGAGGATATACTACACACTTTACGGGAGTGTACGGTGGCTACAAGTTATTAGCAAATTTCAGTCCCATATGATTTATGTAGCTCCTTTTATTCAATTTCAAATGTGGCTAGTTGGATTAGTTGGAACTTTCATTGGAATCAAGAGGTATTTGGTTGTAGATGGTTTGCATGGTTTGTTTTGTTGTGTCATCATATTTGGTTGAATCATAATTCTCAATGTTTTAAGAATAGATCTGTTGGTTCGATTCAAATTATTTCCAACACAAAAGCTGTGGCATGTTGAACATCATTTTCAATTGTCCAACCGATAAATGACAATACAGAACTATTCGGTTGGAAGACTCCCCCTATGGGAATTATAAAGTTCGATGTGGATGGATTAAGCAAAGCGTGTGAAAAGGTGGCAGCTTGTGGTGGTGTAGCTCATGATCATCATGGGCAACTGTTAAGTGGATTTATGTGCAGGTTGGGGAAAGAAGGCAGTTTTTATGCTGAAGCATAAGGTGTTTTATGGGGTTTGAAACAAGCATGGGATTGTAACTGGACGAAAGTTATAATAAAGACGGATTGTAAGGAGTTAGTAGATCTGTTGATTGGAGGTCGCGAGGTGGATTATATCTTTGCAAAGATCTGTTGTAAGATCCAGTCTATTTTGAATAGAGAATGGGAGATTTTCGTAGAATGGTGTCCAAGGGAGAGTAATAGAGTTGTAGATTGTTTGGCAAAAGAGGCTTTGACTATTGCAAAGGGTGCTACTTTTTTTGAATCACCACCTGAGTTTCTCAAGTGTTTTTTAGTTCATGATATGGGCTAGTTTATGGAGTTTCTATGTCAGCAGAAAAAAAAGATTAAATATAAAAAAAATAGATTTAAATCAATTCCCCAAATAAGTTTTATGCTAAGAAGGAGGGAGTAATTAAGAGAGGTTCAGTGATAAATTCACACGGAAATTTCTTTTGTCAATAAGAATTGTTTATTTGCTAAGGCCATGGTATATCGCATATCGCACTATAGACTTCTGGAAGGGGCTTTAGTGGTAGCCACGAAACCCTCTTCATGCACACCGCATGGGATTAAACCTCTGACTATATGTTTAAAGAACTCAACTAAGTGCTAATTGTGCTGCCCTCATGGTTTAAAGCTTGTATTTATTTATTTATTTATTATAAGCACGTATCATTCTATGAGGCAATTATGTCCAAGACTCTGTTATTGAGTATTAAATGTGGACACCTCTCCTAACAAGGATTTAAGTCTTAATCTGCCACTCTGTGAGGGACTAACTCATTCCATTAGGTTTAACCCATTAGTGGTTAAAGATATTTTATTTTATTTTTTCTTGGTATAATATTTTGTTGTATTTTGTCCACACTAATGTGAGTACATTAGACTGGAAGGAGATTCTCAATTTTTTTTTGGATAGAGATAAGTTGGATGTCGGAGGGGAACGCCTTGTGAGCCAAAAGTTGACCAAGTCCTATTAGGGGTGTGCCTATTTTAAAAGACGTTTAAGATCCAATTTTGCTCAATAAATTTTCAACCAGAAGTTATCGATATTCATAAATATTTTCAAAAAAATTTCATCATAAAAGCATTAAAAAATTAGCAATGTAGCCTTTTATTAGTAAAATTGTTAATGGCCATATTTTTTTTAAATGGTAATACAATTTGCTCATTTTTTAATATTTTCAAGGAGAGGTCTGATCAAGCAACATTTTTAAATCAATACAATTCATACACAGAAACTTCTAAAAAGAATTTAAACCTTAGCCCTCTTCAAAAGGACCAATCATGAGCTAGAAGTAAATACAACATTGTGTTTATTTATGTGTGCAAAAATGACAAAAAAAACGATCAGAAGAAAACCTTGGAATGAAAGTGAAAATCTTTTTAAAAAATTATTTGTTTTTATTGTCTTTATTATTTGCACAAGTGTTCACCCACATTCTTGTTATTAACGGAACAATTTCTTATAGTCGTAGCCCTGGGGTCCATGACCAAACAAAAACCACTCCTAGTTGTTAAAGTCTGTTGGCATAAGCCTCTTTATCATACAAATTCTTAGCAGCAACACCTGTAAAAATACAATTAACAAACAGTTCGAGTCGCGCCTAAAGGCACTGTCCTTAGGAGATATTCCGCAACCCCCTAGTACGTTAGGAAGCGGCACTCCCCAGGATAAAACGCACTCTTCCTACATAAAGTAGGGTGTTAGAACTACGGGAAGATAACTATGTAACTTATAAGAAACGAAGAGGAGAGGAACTCGGGGTAGAGGTCAGGGTAGAACTAACCTCAGGGCCTACTCAACTTCCTCCTCACTTTGCCTTTTATAGGCAAAAATTCCATATGGCCATTGAGTAGTAATAATGACCATTAACGATAGTTTAATGACAATTAAAATGACAGTTACAAAATTCAAATTAATTATAA
>JBAGKO010000004.1:650128-668025 GCA_037177275.1 Acacia concinna | reverse complement strand
ATCTTCTTTCTAGGTTTGACTGTCTTCTTGACTTTAATTTCTCAATTTCCCTACAATAAACAAAACTAAAAATACCTACATGCAAATCGGTTTAATATAAGGAAATAAAATATGACTATTATACCCTTTTGCAATTATTTTGTATGATACTGAAAATATCATCACTAGGAAAGCTTTGCCAAGGCTGTGGCGCCCCTTGTCACAGGTCTTTATTCGAGCCATTTAGTTAAGAATAAACCACTAATGATCTTTATAATTCTTAAGTTCCCAAAGACTTTAGTTATATACCATAACAAACCACTTGTTTTGGAACTGAGTTTTTGTGAAATTTAAAACTTTTCCACAACTGGTTTACTTTAACCTTTTAAAACAGTGGTTCATAATTACAAGACTAAGCTCATCTTATTTCATTATGATAAAATAAAGACCCAACTTATTAGAGTATTATTATGCTTGGATTCAATCTTAAAACTGAATCCCTACGCAGCACATTTCAACATTAATCGAGATATATATCTTATTGGCATGTAAATAACTTAAGGCATAATTCACTCTCTTATCTAAGCTTTTAAGCATAACGTAGTTATCACTCAAACATGCAAGATCATCTAAATTCATTATCAATTGTGCATTCATACATTCTGTTATCACCTAGATGACACTTGCCTTTAAGCTATCATAGTTAAATATATCCTCCTTATGGAGGGTATTTACATGTCGAATAGCTAACCACATATATATATCTTCAATATATAATAAACAACTAGGCTAAACACATAGCCAGTATTAAACAACAATAACTGCTTTACTCCTGCAGCTTCACCTTCTTCAGGTTTTACCAACCTTATTGCCTTGGCCCAAGCACTTGCTTTTCTATATGAATTTATGGAGGGGGTGAGACTCACGAGAATCTCAGTAGTAACTATAATCTACCATATATCATGCAAGTTCACGAAGCATGCTAAACAAACCACAGAGAACAACACCTTACAACACATATCATCATTGATGCTCGTACAACAAAACAGATAATCTAGCCATAAAACATGGCGCGTATTGTCATGACAATCAATCTCATACAAGGAAATTTACATGTTCTCAAGCACAATTAGCATAATGGCAAAAACAGACATGCAAAACAATACATAATAATGATAGGAGAAAGTTACTACGTCTTGCGCTTTTTCTCCAATATACCTCTACATTTTCCCGTATTTGATTACCCCTTCAAATACAAAACAGACAGCCTCCCCTGAATATGAAAATACCAACTTTCAAAACTGCACCTAATAAAATTCTGACCACCAAAACGCTAATAATAATAATAATGACAAGGCAACATTATCATTCCAACACTTCATTTTCGGTTTCTTAAAGAAAATTACCCATATATGCATTACACCGAACACTTTCCCTCATATATTCATAGTTTCTGTGACTTCCAGCCAAAACCGAAACACACCCATACTCCTATATCCATTATCACTACTTTTCAGAGAATCTCATTCGGTCTAGCCCACATGCAAGCACCGAAACTAAACCCCAAACATACATGCATTCTCTGCTTCGGTTTTTCCCCAGCAAAAAGGAAACATTCAACATGCATTTGATTCTCAATCTCCAAAATTCAACCGAACACACATGCATTCTGTTCTGGATTCCCAAAGTACTACATGCATGCCGAAATGGAAGAGAAAAACTGAAGGTGAAGGGGGTTTGAGGCTCACCTTTGGCTTTTCTCTCTCTGCTGCAATTTCTCCATTCTTTCCAGCGACAAGAATAGAAAACATTGGACCAGGCTCCCTCTCTTTGCTTCAGCAGTGAATCCCATCACACAACAAGAATGCAGAGCAAACTCTTTCTCTTTCAGTGAACTCAAGCTCTCTCTTACTTCTCTCTGTCTCGGCTTGCTTCAGCGAGAGATGAAATGCAGAATGGAGAATGGTAGATGTGCAGCGAAATACTCCTTCTCTCTGTTCTCTGCGATTCCAGAAGTTGACTGAATGGAATGATGAAAAATGAGAACTCACAGTTTCTCTATGCTCCAGCCACGAACTGAGATGAAACACCCGGACTGTCTCTCTCACACTTTCGGCTTCAGCAGCAGCGAAGCACTTCTCATTCTCTCGGCTTCACAGACCCAAACTACAGAACCATGACTCCTTCGGTTTCCACTCTCGGCAGAACAAAGCTCTCACACTCTCTCCATCTTTTCTCTCTGTTCAACGACAATAAAATGGAGAATGGCAGAAAGAATGGAATGGCAGAAGGTTGACCGAAGCATCTCACTCTCCTTCTCGGCTTCAGCAGTAGCGATCACTCTCTCCATCACGGTCTCACCCTCTCCCTCTCATGGCTGCAGCTTCACTCGGTTTCTCTCTTTATCTCACCGTGGAAATGAATGAAGAGAATGACCGAAGGGAATAGCTGTACCCATGTCTTATGCATGGCTGAATGGGTATGAAGGAATACCGTGGAACAATGGAATGGAAATGAAGTGAAGAGCTGATGGCTATTAAAGGAAAACTGTGGGAAAAACAATTGAATGACTGAAGGATAATGAAGGAAACCGAAATGAATGGCTGGCATCCTTGCCTTTAAACATGTGGAAGAGGGAAATGGTTGGGATTATATTGGAACCGAAATGAACGAGGGTGTTTTATATATATGGGATAAAATTATAATATTTTTCTAATTTCTAATTTGATCCTTCTTTATTTTTAAAATAATCCTATATATGGAACCTCAGCATTTTTCATTTAGCTAGCTTTAATTCCATGAGAAAATGTGATCTGTCAGATGAATTTTCGGTAAAGCCGGTATATCGACTATATCTGAAAATTCCAAACTAATTGTCATTAGTCTCCAAATAATTCAAGAGTACTCCCATATTTTTTCTTAATCATTATTTCCAACATTTACTATTATTTCTAGAATTTTTCCGAATCTGGGCTCTTACCGATAAAATTCCAGATAAAAAATCATAAAAATTAATCTCCATATTCTTTTGAACTGAAAATAATTTCATAATTCCTTATAATTCTTGGATTAATATTTCCTTTATTTAAATCACTTCTTGGAGGCCTTTAGATATTTTCCGTATTTAATTCTAACTAATTCTTCATTTTTAATTAGCTAGAAATTCTTATGAGGGTTAGAAAATTCGCCTTAATTTATTTTTCACCTTCTTTCATCCTCTGGGCCTCATAAAATTTATTTGGGAAATTTCCTTTCATCCCTTGAATTTTCTCTCAAAATAATCATATAATCATAAGATAATGATCTTATCTTATCTTAAAGAGCTTTCTCAAAATTTGGGATATTACACATTATTGCCTATTGCAATCTTCTATTACTTTTTATGATGATCAAAATGATTTTTTGCTTTTGGGATTCAAAAAATGGATTCAATAAGAACAATAACTTTGATGGAACCTATAAAGGGCAAGGAGACGCCAATGCAAGCCAATCATGGAAAAAAAACAACTTTATCAGCTTATGGGTATTAATATCCCTTTTTCTAAGCCAAATTTTGACATTGTTCTATTACTATGCAAAGCACTACACTAGCTCATGACGACCCTACATATATACTCCAACATGAAAGAGATTTTAATTTCATTACATTTTTTCTAAAAGAATAGGAGTGAATGAGTGAGATATATACACATATTAGAAATAAAGTTTGATCAAAAGTAATTTTATACATTTTTTCTATATGAATAATAATTAAATTCATCATGATCATAATGTGATTAACATATGTAATAAGTGACACTCAGCTATATGAGATCTTGCCTTGTACAAGTGAGTTGATTTGTGTGAGCCCAATATTATCTTTTATTTTTACAAGTACATAACTAATGTAAGCCCTTTTTTTAGCATGATTTAATATTTAAACATAAAAAGGTTGGCAATTTTAGTATATCAATAATTTTAGAAACAGGGGAGTCAGCAAATCAAGTTAACCACTGCATTAATCACAAGTGATGGAGCCACTTGAGACTCTAACATAAATTTTTACGATTGTAATATGCAAAAATTTCATCATAACACCTATAATATAGCTATCATTTTACTTACACATACAAATCCCTCCCTAAATTGTTGTTTTCCCTCTATAGAACTACAAACAAAATGGAACCTCTCTAATAGTGAATTCATGATAATATTATTTTGTGACAAGTGATTGAGATGTAGATCCTTTGACAAATATTGAACTGCTTTGTCCTTCCAAGGATTGCCACATTCTAAGTGCTTGAGGCAAAGTCATATCAAGATCAATGCCATACTTGCCATTTTCATTAGAAGAACTTGACACCATGATTGGCTTCCAAGCCGCCTGAATAAGGGGTGATAATACATTCACCACATAGCCCATGTCAGGACGATGATAAGGCTCACTGGCACAACAACGACCAGCCAACTCTGAGACAGTCCTAATGCTGCACATGGTTGCTTCATCATCTGTATTAATGATAGGATCAATGACCTTTCGAAACGAATCGTTGTTCTGCGTCATTCGTCGGAACCACATAACCAGGTGGAAGTCTTCATCTGGGAGGCTGTGGTCAAGTACTTTCCTCCCTGTTATCATCTCCATCATAACTACTCCAAAACTATATACATCAACCTTTGTAGTAACACGCCCAGTGGCTGTATTAATAAATCATACCACTTTAGTGTCTTACCTACAATAATTATATCATTATATATACACTAGCTTGGAATGTATGATAGATCATCTATATGATGTGTAGAGCTAAAAACATAACAAGTTAAAATCATTATATTGAATCTCAAATTATATGGTATTCTAGAAGACTAATCAATTACCACAATACAAATAACAGTGACATTTTCTTTGTTCTTGATGTAGGCCGAAAAATGCATACATAGGTATACATTTCAAGGGACAATGTTGAAGGGCATATTCTTTTACTTTTTGGAGTTGATATTACAGCTAAATAAAACATAATTTTCAAAGAATCTTACATCTAACTCACCTGCATACTCGGGTGCAAGATACCCAAAAGTTCCAGCAAGCCGAGTATCAACTGAATTTCTTCCTTCAGGGGCAAGTCGGACCAATCCAAAGTCTGATACTTTAGCTCGCATATCATCTCCAAGAAGAATGTTGGATGGCTTAAGATCTCTATGAACAAAACTTTGTTGAGCTAATACATGCAGATACTCAACACCTCTAGCTACATCCAAGGCAATGTTAAGTCTTCTTGTCCATTCTAGAGGTTCCAATCCATTCTCTTTCCATCTAAACAAATGCTTACTAAGTGCTCCTTGGGACATATATTCATATACAAGAAGCCTCTCATTTCCATCCAAGCAATACCCTAAAAGTGCAACCAAATGTTTATGCCGAGCTTGAGTAAGCACTGCGATTTCAGCTCGGAATTCACTCAATCCCTTCTCCATCAATAATCCTGAATCCATTCTCTTCACTGCAATCTTTGTTCCATCATGTAGTTCACCTCTGTACACCGTGCCAAAACCACCCTTTCCAACTATGTTTGCGTTACTAAAATTGTTAGTAACTTCTTTTAGTACTTGAATTGGAATTACCATACCTTGGACATCAGCTTGATTAGGAGCACCAGCACCTTCAACATAAATCTTCATTTCTTCTCCAATACCACCATCACGAGGATGTACCAACTTTGTTATTAGACCACCAAACTTGTCAAAACACTTAAGTTTTTTAACAAACATGTAAGACACTATCACTATTATAAGAAGTAAAATCATTAAGCCAACCACAATGCCCCCAATAAATATAGAAAGTTGATTTTTCTTCTTAACACCATTACCTCCTGAATTTGAGTTCGGTGATTCAGGAGATTTTTTAAGATTGGGATTCCCATCTATTCTAATAATCATGCTTTTTTTAAGAAAAGATGGTACATGACCTCCTAAATTATTGTTTGAAACATCTAGCTCTCGTAGGTTGGGCATGGTAGTGAGTTCATTTGGTATAGGACCTGTAAGTGAATTATTAGCAAGAAGCAATCTTGTTAGGGAAGTAAGTGAGGCAAAAGTTGGGGAAATCATGCCAGACAAGCCCATATCCTGAAAATTAACAATTGTGATGTTTCCCCTAGAGCATAATATTCCTTTCCAAGTGCCATTACAGGGGTCATTACCCTTCCAATTTTTAGCCAATTCCATAGGACATCCCAAAGGTTGAACAATAGAGAGTAAGGTATTCACAAGAGGATTGCAATGCTGATGTGGGACGTTTGAGCAAAATCGATTAATCCCAAACATATCAACAACCACACCTGATTTGAATGTTGGAATGGGCCCTTGAAGGAAATTGTTAGTCAAATTCACAACCTGTAAACTTGGAAGAGCCATGAGAGATGATGGGACAGCACAAGCCAATTGGTTGTCCCTTAAATTCACATCAAACAATTGATCAAGGTTTGACAAGTTTGGTATTGGACCTGTAAATGAATTACCATGTACCCAAACTTGTTTTAAGGATGTCATGTTCTGCAACACCATAATTGTACCATTCAATTTATAGTTACCATTTTGTGAATTCAATAAAAGTTCCTCAATTGAACTATTTCCAAAACTAGAAGGCAAGCCACCTTCAAGACTATTAGAATTCAAGACTAAAGAAATTAAACCCGGCATAGTGCCTAAAAATTCTGGAATTGTTCCAACCAAACTTGCATTTGTTGCTACAAATGTTTGGAGTGCCACACAATCTTTAAGATTATTTGGAATAGACCATGGCGAAAATGGGTTGTTTCCAATTCTTACTTCTTGTAACATTGTCATTCCTTTGAAGAAATCATCGGGGATGGAGCTAAATTTGTTATCTGGGATTACAAGTCTTTGTAGCATCTTAGATAGATATGGAACTTGACCAGTCAAATTATTCTGTTGGCATTCAAATGTTTGCAACTCTGAGAGATCCTCAAGTTCTTTTGGGAGCATGCCTTCCAAATTCAAGTTCCCAATCTGTATGGAAATGACATGTTTTCTAGAGTTACAAACCACATGTTGCCATTTGCAAACATCAGTGTTCGTCCATCTAAGACTAGGTGGGGCATTAATTGCTTTCTTAAGAATATTCATCACCTCTGCATCATATTGAGACAAAGTCGAAATCACCACAGATAACATCAAAACAAGACGATAAATCATGAAAGAAACCCCAAAACTGAATTGGGGTTTCTCCATGTTATTTCCCAAATAAATTGATCAGCTTAGAAAGTGAAGGAGAATGAAAGCAAATAATTAATAATAACCACATCACATGTTGTTTCATGGAAAAGGAATTAGGTTTACTTTTCGTTGGAGGAAGGATAGAAATGTGAGAGAGAGGAATTGGAATTTATATGAATTGTTGTTACAAAACACATTCAGGTGTAACATCCAATTCATTGATCGTTTCAAAATAAGTGGTTTGCGAGGCATTTTGCAATTAGCCTGCGGAGAGACAACTCAACGTCAGAAATTTTTGTTCACAACGGATTGCAAGGGTGGCTATTTTCTAAAAGGTAATAATTAACAATAATCTTGATGAAAAAGGAAAAGAGAGAAGCCATCAATTAATCTTCAACCCCAACGCAGACGCGCACACATATACATGGAAGTTGTTACGGCTAATAATAGTAATATACATTTAATTTGCCTAATTTTTTTTGGCCAACTTAATTCTGCATGAATTATTGTATATATTTTAGTGATATATTTTTTGTTCAAAGTTTATTTATATATCAAATAAGATTATTAAAATGTTTTTCCCTATTTATATTATTGATGTTGATTCATTTTTTTGGTCAACTTGATATTGATTAATCAACACTTGTAATGGTACTTGATTAAACGGGTTACCTTTTTAAAATAAAATAAAATATTAAAAGAACGACTATCATTTATTATAAAAAGTTAAAAACTTTAGCATTTAATTTCATAATATTTGAAAATTTATGTTTTAACCATTACACATAAGAAAATTTATAAAAAAAGATGAACCTTGAATAGTTGTATGTATAGTATTATTTATATTTATATTTTAATAATAAATATAATGGAGATATAATCACTTAGTACATTTTTTAAATAAATTCAAATATTATATAACTATTTTAATCTATTATTCTCTAAAAACTTTCAGTCAAAAATTATGTAAACAAAATTAATCATTTTTTATATTTAAAAAAAATAAATAATCAATATACATAATATCTACCATGTCGGGAACATATACAAGAAGAGGTTGATGCCTTGATCCCCCTATAATTCCTTGAATAATTACTTGAAATAATAATTTTGTAAGTTTTAAAAAGGAGCAAATAACTAATGGGGGTTAGCTAAGCTGAAGAAGCTAGTCCCTCACAACGTGCTCGATGAGAAAGGTACTTACATTTAGTGCCCAATAATATATCAAATAGGATTTTGTCTAATAGAAGAATACTTATGCCTAACAAAAAAAAAAACAAAGAAAAGGAGCAAATAAAGAGTGCTACTCACTTGTGTGGGATTTCGCCTTGTTCAAGTAATATGATTTGTGTGAGCTCAATATTATCAATTTTTCCTTATATACATAAATAATCTCATAACTTAAAATATTTATATCGCTTTAATCCCATTGAGTTTAATTTAAAAAAACACCCCCCCCCCTCTTGCTCATGATTTAAAATAAGAGTCATTTTCATTAGCCAAAATTGATGCGATTTTTACTATGTAACCAATAACTTCATTATCCACGTGAAAATGTAATTGATAATGCAAATCAATAAAATAAGGTTAAATAAAATCTACCTAAGATCCTTCAAATTCTCCTTTGTAAAGTCTAATGTATAAATGACGAAGACCATTCAGTCTAGTAGAACAAGGTGTACCTTGGTGGCACCAAGGTTTGACCCCAACTCTTCATTAGGCTAAAAGAAAAAAAAAAGAGTCTAATGCATAAATAAATCCACTATATCTCTTTTCATACATCCATTAAAAAAAATTCATAGTAAAAAAACTTCTCTTGTAGTGATTAAGAATCCGGAGATGTCAAATTGTGAATCCATGAGAATATTATTTTGTGACAAATGATTGAGAATCTGATCCATAATCTATTGTTGCACTCTTTCCTTCCCAAGATTGCCACTTTTTGAGTGCTTGAGGCAAACTCATATCCAAGTCAATCCCATACTTGCCATCCTCACCGCTCTCCTGGGGTTTCCATGCTTGGACCAGAGACGATAGTACATTCACCACATGCCCCATGTCAGGTCGTAGATGAGGCTCATTTGCACAGCAATGTCTTGCCAACCTTGAAACGGTCTTAATGCTAGACATGGTTTCTTCATTATCAGCATCAATGCTAGCATCAATGACCTTTCGTAGTGAATCATCATTGTTCTGCATCCTTCGTCGAAACCATGTTACCAGGTGGAAGTCTTCCTCTGGTTGGCTGTCATCAAGCACTCTCCTCCCCGTTATCAACTCCATCAGAATTACTCCAAAGCTATACACATCAACCTTTGTAGTGACTCGCCCAGTTGCTACATGCAAAAATCATACCATTTTAGTGCATTTCCTATAATTGTGCTTTATATATGGTGTTACAACTTCTTTTACTATACAGCATGCATAATTCAGTCTATGTATAAATTATTGAAGACATGACAAAGTTCAATCAATATATGCAAACACTAAAAGATCTCCTCATTGGTGTTTTTTTATGTCTTCTTTATATTAACATTGACAAAAGTCACTTTTATCTCAACAAATTCCTTCAAATTGGAGTTTGGCGAGGGTCAATTTTTGTAATGTGATTTATGTTTAAGTAAACTTTTATCAAAAAAAATTCAATTTGATATATACTTATTTGGATGATATATGTAAAAGGTTAGTTTAAAAAGATTTAAATGTGAAGAAAAATCAAAAGTAAAAAATAGTTGTTTCAGCTATAAGATAACTTTTGGGAAAAAATTAATTAACCACAAAACCATGTCAAATATAATTGTTTCATCCAAACAAATTTTTTTTCAAACTAATTTATGAGGCTCCCTAGCGTTATCCCTAACAATCTCTTAATTTGTTTATTATATTGAAGTTCCCCTGGATGAAATTTTCATGAGAACAAATCAAGATAACACGTTTTTTTTTTTTTGATAAAATGTAACACATCTTTAAAAGAATATAAAAGCCAACTCACATGCATACTCGGGTGCAAGATATCCGAAAGTTCCAGCAAGCCTAGTTTCAACTGAATTTCTTCCTTCAGGAGCAAGTCGGACTAATCCGAAGTCTGATACTTTTGCTCGCATATCATCTCCAAGAAGAATATTGGAAGGCTTAAGATCTCGATGAATAAAACTTTGTTGAGCTAAGGTGTGAAGATACTCAACACCTTTTGCTACATCCAAGGCTATGTTTATTCTTCTTGTCCAGTTTAGGGGTTGCAATCCATTCTCTTTCCAGCTAAACAAATGCATACTAAGTGCCCCTTGGGGCATGTATTCATACACAAGAATCTTTTCATTTCCATCCACGCAATATCCCAAAAGTGCCACCAAATGTTTGTGTCGAGCTTGAGTCAGCACCACAATTTCAGCTCGAAATTCACTCAATCCCTTCTCCATCAACAATCCTGATTCCATTCTTTTTACTGCGATCTTTGTACCATCTTGTAGTTCACCTTTATACACAGTGCCAAAACCACCTTTTCCCAATATGTTTTCACTATTGAAATTGTCAGTGACTTCTCTTAGAATATGGATTGGAATTATCATACTTTGGACATCAACTTGACTTGTAGCATTAGAACCTGGAACGTTAATCTTCATATCTTTTCCAACTCCACTATCTTTGAGCTTCCCTATTAACCCTCCAAGCTTGCCTAGATAATTATGTTTTTTAACAAGTCTAAGGAACACAATGGTTGCTATAGTGAGTAAAACTGCTAAACCAACCACAATGCCAACAATGATTGCAATGAGATTGCTATTCTTATGGACACCATTTCCTCTATCAGAATCTGAGCCACTATGTGATTTAAGAGGTTTTCCAAGATCAGGATTCCCTTCGGTTTTAAGATCAATACCTGGTTGACGAAAAGTTGGTACATAACCTCCCAAATTGTTGTTTGAAACATCTAGCTTTTTTAAATTGGCCATTGTAGTGAGCTCATTTGGTATAGGACCTGTGAGTGAATTATTAGAAAGAAGTAGTTCCGTGACAGAAGTAAGTAAGGCAAAATTAGAAGAAATAGTGCCTGCCATGCCCATATTTTGGAAATTGATAATTGAAATGTTACCTCCAGAGCATATTATTCCTGTCCAACTACCATTACAGGGATCATTACCCTTCCAATTATCAGCCAATTTCACAGGACATCCCAAAGGTTCAACAATAGAGAGTAAAACATTCACAAGAGGACTACATGGCTGATTTGGGATGTTTGTGCAAAACCGGTTAATCCCAGACATGTCAACAACCACACTTGATTTAAATGTTGGAATAGGCCCTTGAAGGAAATTGTTAGTCAAATTCACAACCTGTAAACTTGGAAGAGCCATGAGAGATGATGGGACAGCACAAGCCAATTGGTTGTCCCTTAAACTCACATCATACAACTTATCAAGGTTTGATAAATCTGGTATTGAACCTGTAAATGAATTACCATGTACCCAAACTTGTTTCAAGGATGTCATATTTTGCAGCACCTTAAGTGTACCATTAAGTTTATAGTTACCATTTTGATTGTTCAACCAAAGTTCTTCAATTGTACTTTTCGCAAAGGTAGCAGGCAAGCCACCTTCAAGACTATTAGAATTTATGAGTAAAGAAACTAAACCTGGCATAGAGCCTAAAAAATTTGGGATCGTTCCAACCAAACTTACATTTGTTGCCACAAATGTCTGTAATGCCACACAATCTTGGAGACTATCTGGTATAAACCATGGCGAAAATGGGTTATTTCCAATTCTTACTTCTTGTAACATTGACATTCCCTTGAAGAAATCATTGGGGATGGAACTAAACTTGTTATCTCGAATCACAACTCTTTGTAGTGTCTTGGATAGATATGGAACCGGACCTGTCAAACTATTATGTGGGCAATCAAATTTTTGCAACTCAGAGAGACTCTCAAGTTCTTTTGGAAGCATGCCTTGCAAATTCAAGTTCCCTATCTGTATGGAAATGACACGTTTTCCAGAGTTGCAATCCACATTTTGCCATTTGCATACGTCCGTATCCGTCCATCCGAGACTAGATGGGGCATTGATCGCCTTCTTAAGAATGTTCATCACCGCTGCATCATTCTGAGACAAAGCCGGAATCGCCACAGACAACACCAAAAGAAAATGAAAAATTACAAAAGAAACCCCATAATCGATTTGGGGTTTCTCCATGTCATTTCTCGAGTAAATCAGCTTAGAAAGCGAAGGAAAATGGAAGCAAAGAGAACTAATGGTATGGGTTTAAGGAATCCATTATTAACCTCATCTTTACAAGAGAAATAAAAGCACTTGTTTCGTGGAAAAAAGAATTGGGTTTGATTTTTGCCGAAGAAGGGATCAAAATGTGGGAGACGGGAGAGAAAAAGATAGGAATGAAATGTTGTTTTGGGAAGGAGAAAATGGTGGGGGCAGAGAAGAGATCCAGGTATATCCAACAACTAATTTGATTCAATGGTGGTTGAGGCATTGTCTGTGAGATTACGAGGGAAACTCCGCGTAAGTTGAGCAATACAAAGTGTTTTCTGTTTAGAGCATATCGCGCCATTGTAGGGGATGATGCAATTAGGGTCATGTGTAATAAGAAGTTGAATTTTTAGCTTGACACGTGTACCCTTTTATTTGGATTTTGGTGTGAAAAACAAAATCTCGTTTAATAAGAAATATATTAATATACTCATAAAAACATTATAAACATCATTTTTTTTTAATTGAAGTAATTTTTAAAAAAAATGTTATTGTTTTTTTTAAAATAATCATAGAGAAAGAGAGAGAATGGGACATATGGAACCAAGGGGGAGTTTGTTTTGTTATAAATTATAATCCCTTTTACTAAGGAACTTGGGTAAAATGAGTTCCAAGTCACATTTGATTTCTAAACTCATTCTTCATTAGCAAATTACTACCTCACATTTATCATTCTTATATTGCTCTAGTCCTATTTACAAGGTAAAGGAAAATTTTTTTTTATCCTATTTACAAGTCATGTTATTAAGCTTTTCTTAATTTATTATAAATCACATCATTAGATTGTATATTAAACAAAAATAAAGTTATAAAGTTTTGAGTTTAAATAGAAAGTTAATGAGATATCTTTTTTTTTTGTAACAAGACCACCTGATAATCTGGTGCCAATTAACAACCGACTAATCCGGACTCGAGAGGTAAGAGTGCCACCCAGCGGGGTTATCCCCTCTCTCAACAAGCAATTTATAAAATAGGATCAAAGGAGTGATTCCTCTTTTATCTGTCTCTTTATTGTTCTGATTCCTTTTTAAAGTTCCTTCTTATTATGAAGCAATGCATTTTTTTTTTCATAAAGTTATCATTAGTTTTGAATCCTCCGCATAAAATAGAAAGTCCTGAAGTAAAACGACAACTAATTAATTTTATATACTCCGTCAGTCCTTGATATGGAATCTAACTTAGAGATTGATATTGATACTTAATAAAAAAACCTATTTCACATATTTATTTTTTATCTCAATTTCGTTATATTGACATTTTCTCACCAATGTAATTGTATTTTTACATTAAGGATTATTGGAGTTCATACTTTTGTTCTATTATTTTCTCTTTTGTTCAAAGGCATTTCATCTGCTCAATTCACCAAATATAAAGTAACTGAGATGCTATGGTAAAGAGCTTTATGCCTTATGGGTATCTCTCATTTCCTTAATTTACTTGTAAGATAGGTTGTCCAACACTCAAATTAAAACAAACTTGTAACTGTGGCATGAACTTGAATAATAAACTTATAAGAATGTATATTAATTAATATATAGATATTAATAGTGTATTATCAAATAATTAAAATATAAAAAATGACAACAAGTTGATTTAACTATGTTTTAAATCCAAATAATTGAAATTAAATCTATTGGCATTCCTAATTTATTATATTCAAAAAAGAAATTTCTATAAAATTCATATAATGCTAATGAGCACGATCAAAACAAAAAGTTAGTAAAGTTTAAGAGTGACTAGCACAATATTATAATTTATAAATAATACATTTAGCATGTGAACTGGTGAGTTCACATGCTAAATGTATTAACTGAGTTTACAATTAACATAATTTAAAAGATATTTGACATTAATTAATAAGCTAAAAGCTTTAAAACAGTAAACTCAAAAAATTAGTTTATGAGGTTGACAACAAATAGGTACAACGCGTCAAATCCGGTTTCTTGTTTTATCATTTTACTTTGGAACATATTAGCACTATTTGAATCAAGATAATTAAAAAGAAGAAATCTTCGTTCTAGTGCATCAATGTCAGGTATTTATGGGAAATTGATTCAAAATCTCGTGTGGGCAAACAAAGGGGGAAAAAGCAATTCTCTCTTATATTTGTGAAAGATTTTCACTTGCATAACGAACTATAACTCTTCCAGGAATTTGCCAGGCAAAATGCATTCCCAAAAGAAGCTACAATCCCTTATCCACCCTCATGCCATAGTTGAATATATTACTGCATTGCCTAATTATTTGATCCTATTTAAGATGATATTTTATTGGGAAAATTTCAAAAAATCAAATGAAATAGGGAAAAGACAATTCAGTACAACAAAATCTGAAAATCTCAAATCAGTCTATTTTGTATTTTTTGGATAATTACGAAAATGCCACTGAATTTTTCACAACACCAATTTCGTAATTCACAATATGAGTTTCATAATTTACAACACCAGATACTACGTATTTACAATTCACAGTGTAAATACGTAGTACTTGGTGTTGTTAATTTGGATACCTGTGTTGTGAATTACGAAACTGGTGTTGCGAAAAATTCAATGACATTTTCGTAATTACCTAAAAAAAGTACAAAACAGACTGATTTGGAATTTTCAAATTTCATTGTACTGAATTGTCTTTTCCCTATTTCACTTGTCTTTTTTGAAATATTCCCAAATTTTATTTTTATTCTTATATTTCTTTATTTAATTCTACTGTCTTTTTTTTTTCTCCTCCCGGTTTCTCTCTCTTGTCTTATTATTTTACATTTTTACTGGTATATTAATTATTACTCATTATTCATTACGCAGCAACTCTAACCTCCATGGTTCAGGTAAGTTTTCTTCCCGTTGGCATTACGTATTTTATTATTTAACATTGTACATTATACACGCATTTGTTTCATCTATTATATCATTTGTCTTTTATATGTTATTTTATTTTTGTTATGTACTCCCTCTAGTCCTAATTATAAGAGCTCGTTGACTTTTTAGATAATCTTAAGAAAATTGTAAGAAAGATAATTACATTACTTAATTATATCATATATATTTTGTTTTATTACATTATATATTAGTTCATAAGTCAAACAACATAATTTGAAAAAAAATGATAAATTTTAATGTTTTAAAGTAATATAATTAACTTTATTAAGATTTTTTTAAACTTCTCCAAACAATTCAACAAGCCCTTATAATTAAAACAGAAAGGAGTACTTTAACTTTTTATTATTATAAGAGCTAGAAATCACTCCCGTGCGTTGCACGGGATGACAAATTTTTTGACGGTAAACATTAATTAGTATATTGAGCATATCTATTGTGGGGGTGCTATTATGTTATGATCAAAATCTATAATAAGGTTAATACAAAATGTATATATTATCAAACTTGTCAAAGTATAAGTTTTCTTTCCTTTTTTTATATATTTAAATATAACATGATATTTCGAATAACATTTTTTAATAAGAAATTACATCATCTAAAAAAATAGATTAAAACATATTATAAGATTTTACTCCCACCGGTTCTAATTATAAGGGTTCCTTAACTTTTTTAGAGAATTTTATGAAAATTTTAAGAAAGCTAATTACATTATTTAATTATATTATATATTATGTTTTATTACATTATATATTAGTTCATAAGTCAAACAACATAATTTGAAGAAAAACGACAAATTTTAGGATTTTCTTAGGATTCTTAAAAAAAAAATCAACGAGCTCTTACAATTGGGACTAGAGGGAGTACTTATAGTTATTATGCAACAAACTCTTCTTATTGATGTTATTAATATTTGACACTTTGACATCCACTTGCAATTGTATAAATTATAGAAGGATTGTTGGCCAATAAAAAAAACAAAAAGGAAGTATATAAGGTTAAGTACTAAGTCTTTTCCTTAAAAATATTTATATTTAGATTAATTAATCTTTAAGTGCAAAGAATCCTGATGTACCAACTCAAATAAGCCCTAAAATCTTCAGAATTGAGTACAAAAGTAGGTTTTATTTCTCTTTCCAATTGAGTTTCATGACTACATTTATGTTTTATAACTGGTTCTTGAAAGAGCAAGCATTTCACCCAAGGGGGGTGAATTGTGTGTATAAAAATTTTCTTGAAAACTCAAAAAGCTCAAGCATATATACTGGTTCGGTCAAATTCATGACCTATGTCCAGTTCTCAGTCCACGTTGAGTTCCACTATTCCCCAAGATTACAACGGGCTCTTATTGCCATAGTACAGACTCGATTGACTATTTAAGAGATCACTCCCCCTTACAAGATACAATCCAAATCCCCACTCAAAGTATCCCCAACTTTGAGTTACTCACAAGTGTTTGTAGAAGACCGTAAATACTATCTCAATAGAGTTGAATAATAAATACTAAAGTACATAATAGAATTAATGAATTATTAAATGCAACACACTAGAAAATTTATGACTTGAATGGTTAGTTCATTAGTTGTTGCCGTCATTAATGTTTACGAATTTATATTGTCTGAGGAATTGTTGATCGTTGGTGTTCGGTTTATAACCATTGATATATCATCATTCTTCTAGGAAGTTTCCGTTGAGACACAAAGAATTTTCTTTCTGGGTCATAAATATATCTGTTGGCGTTGAAGAAAGATGGTAGCTGAAGATTTAACCAAATTTAGTAAAGTGCATTTAATGCGTCTGACACATTCACCACACCAGTTGATTTGTGCTTGAAACTCCTTGAAATGAATTATAACATGTTCTTAGACACTATATAGATCATTAACAAAGGTTAGAATCAAATGGGTATCAATAAAATTGAATCTTGAATGATTGAAAAGTTTCATTACTATGCTCTGTTTTTCTAGAAATTTGACATTTGAATATCCTTGAGGTTTGAAGTCATCCTTGAAGTAATCCTTTAGAAATCAGTAGGCTCAAGGATTTAGTCCCAAATTAATACATGAAGTTTTACAAAAATGTATCCTCAAGAATCTTATAAGTTAAAATTACCCTGAGGATGTGAATTATCCTTAAGATTGCAAGCATATCTAGATGGTACCCTTGAGGAGCAAATCTTACCTCAAGGTTATTCTTTGGAAATCATAATTCATGGTATGTGATGTGACACTATATTTACAAGGTTTTCTTGAGTGTTTTACACTAAATTACACACTTTTACCCACATTATGCATTGCAATTATAGCTTTTAGATTACACAAGTTTATGCATTGCATTTTGCTATTTTAGGGGTAAAAGAGGGTTTATTTCCTATCCTTATTTGTAATTGCTTATTTGGTCTTTATGATTTTTAGGCAATTGGAGAAGTACTTAAGAGCCCAGGATGGAGCAAGGAAGTAGCCATTGGAGTTTGAAGGCCAAAGCACAAGGAAAAGTGTTCTAGAACATGAGGTCGCAACTTAGACCTTTAGGTTGTGATCTAGGCAATGTTAATGAAGTTGTGTGT
>JBAGKO010000004.1:639708-650028 GCA_037177275.1 Acacia concinna | reverse complement strand
AACACACTTGCTCCCATAAAAAAATTCATCCTACAACTCTAGTTATAGGGAGTTTTTCAGGAATCGCCCATGTTAGTTTTGCGTGAAACACTTCTGGTGACCTGTCCTTTCATTTCTAGGTCTTGGAAAAACTACCAAATTATCTTCTTATCTTTATTTCACAATTCTATGCTTCAAATCCAATGTTTGACTTTTCTACGCCTTTTAAAAATATTAGGGTAGGTCTCGGCACTCGGTCTAGCTAAAAATACTGAACAATAGGAAAACTTTTCATATTGTCCGTTTTCACCTATTTTCATTCCTGAGTCCTGAAACACTGTTCTGAATACTTTTTTTTTATAAGGGGGAGGTGTCTCCACTTAATTTTTCTATGACTGGATTGACTTTTAATGGTTAAAATTTTATATTAGAGTTAAAGATATTATTGTAAAATTGAGTGCTAAATGATTATATTACTTTTATAGAGTAGATCTTAAGCATTAAAATACAATTGAATGGTTAAAAAGTAAGTGGAGAGGAAGTTGAGAGACATAATTATTTTCCTAAAAATAAACCAAGCTCTTCTCCTTGATTGACAAGTAATGCAATTATTTCAATCCCTTTCTAAGTACTTTTTATATGTGTGATATTTGCTTTTCTAGGAAAAGTTATTGCTTGATTTAATTGATACTTTACTCGATTAACACTTGATTTATTTGCTTAATTTCTTTGAATTGTAATTAATCCATTAACTACAATTACTTAATATTATCATTATAATGTTAGTATATTATATTACTTAACATGTTATGTTCTAAGTCTATATTCCTTAAATTTATAGAATATATTTTTAGCCCCTACACACTAACATTGTCCGTCTCCCAATAAAATACTAATTGTGCGAGAAAAATATTGAGATCAAATTACTTATATCTATTTCATCAAGTTTTCCAATCATGAAAAAAATAAGACACATGTGATTGGAGAACTTGTCGAGATGAATATAAGAATAGACCTATATTCTAAACATCTGTACATGTCAACTAAACGAGTGTGGTTGCACATGCCTAGTCATCAAAGAGAGAGATGAAAACTATTTTAAAATCAATATCACTATTCTATTGATATTTTTAGATTTTCTTTCCTTTCTTTTCCCCCTTTTTTGTATTCAATGCTATCTTAACTTTGATTGGCCCAATATATTCTAGAATACTTTTTTTTCTTGAATTTTGGCTTTAAAAAACCAAGCTCTTCTCCTTGATGGAATCATAATGTAATTATTTACCTTTCTAAATACTTTTTTTATGAGAGATATTTCCTTTTCCAAAAACTTTGATTACTTGATTTAATTGATACTTTACACTCTTGATTTATTTGTTTGATTTTGTTGAATTACAATCAATCCATGAATTACAATTACTTAATATTATCATTATGTTATTATATTATGATATTATAGTATATTATATCAATCATTTAAAATATAGATTTAGTTGTTTTAATACTCTTCCCATTAAGTCCATTCCATACCTACTACTTAAACTCGATTGTTTACATTCTCGATCGATGTCTTTCAAACATAACCCTCATAGGAGAAGAACCTCTCGATACAGTGGCTGTCGTTCCCACCATGAAAGCACCCAATAGTCCCTACGATATCTTAGTTAACATGTTCAAGAGGTGAAATCCCTAATTTGATTTCAATCTGTATGCAAATATTGGAGGATCTCATCAAGTGTCCTTTTATCCAAGACCACCTCCACCATACCATTACACATCGAAATCCTTTGTTTCTCATCTCCTAGATGTACCATATCGATGTGCGTGTTTACAAGATAGTGAAAATTCATCTTGGTACTACATTTATCATTATCAATATCAATAGGAGTGAACCCAAATCCTAAAACATTTATCATTATCAATATCAATAGGAGTGAACCCAAATCCTAAACATTTATCATTTAAGTCTGTAGTAGTCATTGTCACCTTTCTGAACTGTCTAGGTGCTGGATTTCATAATAAAAAGTGAGGGGGAGTTATACCATTTCTCTTTGGGTCATGAGGGAAAGAAAGCAGGATGTCATCATCCACGTAAACACATACTAAGCCATTGCACGAACCAACGATCAAATAGAATGAGTCCATCAAATTTGGCTTTTGAATTTCAAGGACTGGATTGTGTTCAATAGCTATTAATCAAAAACATGCAAATCGATAAGGTTATCCAGAAGATGAGAAGTAAAGGGTTTTGTTGCGTAATGGTATGGCGGAGGTGGTCTTGGACAAAATAAGGAGACTTGATGATATCCTTCCAATATTTGCATACGGATTGAAATTGAATTAGGGATTTCACCTCAAGTCTTTTGAACATGTTAACTACGATATCGTAGGGACTATAGGGTGCTTTCATGGTGGGAACGACAATGACTGTATTGAAAGGTCCTTCTCCTATGAGGGTTATGTTTGAAAGAGATCGCTGGAGAAGGTAAACGCTCGAGTTGAAGTAGTAGGTATGGAATGGGCGTAATGGGAAGAGTATTAAAACAACTAAATCCATATTTTAATGGATTGATATAATATACTATCATATTATAATATAATAACATAATAATGATAATATTAAGTAATTGTAATTAATGGATTGATTGTAATTCAACAAATTCAAGTAAACAAATCAAGAGTCAATCAAGTAAAGTATCAATTAAATCAAGTAATAAAAGTTCTTAGAAAAGGAAATATCTCATATATAAAAAGTATTTAGAAAGGTAAATAATTACATTACTTGTCAATCAAGGAGAAGAGCTTGGTTTTTTAAAGCCAAAAGTCAAGAAAAAAAAGTATTCAAGAATATATTGGGCCAATCAACATTAAGATAGCATTGAATGGAAAAAAAGGGGGAAAACAAAGGGAGAAAAATCTAAAATTATCAATCAGAATAGTGATATTGATTTTAAAATAATTTCCATTTATCTCTTTGACGACTAGGCATGTGCCATCACAGGCGTTTAGTAGACCTTGAAAATTATGCACGGAGATATAATTTTATTTTTTTTAATGTACAAATGTATAGAATATAGGTCCATACTTATGTCCATCTCGTCAAGTTCTCCAAACACATGTTGTTATATGTCCTATTTTTTCATGATTGGAGAACTTGAGGAAATATATATAAGAAATTTTATCTAAATATTGTTCTTGCACAATAAGTATTTTACGGGGAGGCAGGCAGTGTTAGTGTCAAGGGGCTAAAAATATATTGTATAAATTTAAGGAATATAGACAAAGAATTTAAAATATTAAGTAACATAATATAATATTAAGTAATTGTAACTATTAGATTAATTATAATTCAATGAAATTAAGCAAATAAATCAAGTGTCAATCAAGTAAAGTATCAATTAAATCAAGTCATAAAATTCTTTTAGAAAAGGAAATATCACACATACAAAAAGTATCTAGAAAGGGATTGAAATAATTGCATTACTTATCAATCAAGGAGAAGAGTTTGGTTTATTTTTAGAAAAATACGTTTTTCTCTCAACTTCTTCTCCACTTAATTTTCACCATTTGATTGGGGTTTAGTGCTTAAGATCTACCCTATAAAAATAATATAATCATTTAACACTTAATTTTACAATAATATCTTTAACTCTAATATAAAATCTTAACCATTAAAATTCAATCCAATGATAGAAAAATCAAGTGGAGAAACCTCCCCCATGTAAAAAAAATTAAAGTAATCAGAAACATATTGGGCCAATTAAAGTTAAGATAGCATTGAATGCCACCGTGGCATGTGTCATCACACACATCTAGTTGACCATGAAAATTATACATGGAGACATAAGTTTTTTTTAAATTTACAAATGAATAGAATATACCTTGTAAATGCTAAGCTGCTAACCTTGTGAGTATCTCCTACATAAGTTTAATGGAAACTCTCTAGCGGATAAAAGGGAAAACATAGTAATTACTAAAAATTATATATCATATCATCGCAAGAAAGATAATGGAAATCAATTGATCTATTAACCTATTCATCAATAAAAATTGCGGACTGTAAAAAAATGCTAAAACAAATATAAAAGGAAATAAGCAAACTACTTGTCCATCCAGGAACACAACAGGCTTTATTCTGCAGGCAACAACAACAATAATAAGAACAACAACAGGTTTTATTTTGCAAGGTGATTTCCAATCACAATTAACACACAAGAGGGAAAGATAGGAAACATACAAAATTCAATTTATTTAAATTTGGAGTTGAAGTTTAAAAATTTAAGGGAAATTCCAAAAAAAGACAAGTGAAATAGGAAAAAGACAATTCAGTACAGCGAAATTTGAAAATCTCAAATAAGTCTGTTTTGTACTTTTTTGGGTAATTATGAAAATGCCATTGAATTTTTCACAACACCAGTTTCATAATTCACAACACAGGTATCCAAATTAACAACACTAGATACTACATATTTACAGTGTGAGTTGTAAATACGTAGTATTTGGTGTTGTGAATTACAAAACTCATGTTGTGAATTATGAAACTGGTGTTGTGAAAAATTCAGTGGTATTTTCGTAATTACCCAAAAAAGTACAAAACAGACTGATTTAATATTTTCAGATTTTGCTGTACTGAATTATCTTTTCCCTATTTCCAATGTCTTTTTTTAGAATTCTCCTTATTTTATTTTCATTATGATGCCCCTATTTTTATAAAATGTGAGTATATTATGCTGCATCTTTTATTTCAACTTATAACTTATTTTTTATTAAAAAAACAACTGATTACTCGCATCAAATATTTTTTTATTAATAATAAAAATTATTAGACCTAATGGGTCCTTATTGTTTAGTACCAGTTGTCATATGTCTTGGGCTCGGGTACAAAAATTATTATAACCCCGAGATATATCCCATGGTTTTATCATCAGTATTAAAGTTTAAAGGATATGTTTGTGTTATAAAAAAAAGTAGGAGTGTATGTTTGTATAAAAAACCGTATCAAAGGTCTGGCAAAAAAAAACGTGGTGGTTTTGTACCGATTTATGGCAAAGTTGATATGTATTTAATGTTTTATTACCCGTTTTGTTTGATTATATGGAATATTATTACATGTAATTTTGATATAATATAGTGATTATAACTTTTGGTTGGGTTTACGTAATATAAATCGAATTATAGTATTATGAGTGATTAATGAGGATTCAGACATAGGGCCTATTTGGGGGGAGCGGTGGGGGAGCGTTTTTTTGTCCTGTAGTAGCCAAAGGAGCTTTTGATAAGTAGTTTATGAAATGAGACTGTTTGTCATGGGCTTCTGAAGAAAATGAGCTTCTTAAGAAAATGAGCTTTTTTTATAAGTAAAAAAAAATGACTTCTCCATTGGCTTTTACTTTTTTTCTCTCTCATAAGTCACTTTTTTACTCTCAATCCAAACACAAGTAACTTATTATACTTCCTAAAAGTCACTTTTTTTACTTCAAATCCAAACACAATTGACTTCTAATAAATTACTCATTTTTATAAGTTACTTATCAAAAGCCACATAAACCATATAAGTTACTTTTCATAAGTCACAGCCAAACGGACTCATAATGTAATCCAAAATGCCTACTCATAAATTTTTTAAAATATTAAATAAGTACTGCCATTAAATATTAAAAAGATTAATTAATTATATAATTTTTATTAAAAAATATTTCCCCAACAAAAATATATTCCACCATAATAAAATATTCCATTAAATATTATTCTCTCCATTAAATATTAAAAAATTACCATGAACTCAACTTATATCCGGCATAATAATTTCACTATTAAATATTAAAAAATTATTATGAACCTGGCGTGTATACCACATAAATTGAAAAATCTACTGTAAACTCAATTGTATATTATATATACGTGTGTAGATAGGAAAAATTTGTTCTTGACTATATTATTCTCATATTAGATGTAATCTAACAAAACTTTTTTTTTATACATTTGCATTGTTTTTTCTTAATGGCAAACCAAACAAATTCATATAATCATCACTGCATTATACTCCTTCTCTTTCTGGTCCTAAATATAAAACTCATTTAACTTTTTTGGAGAGATTAAATATATTAATTAAATTATTTAATTGATATAATATCACCTAATATT
Organism: Acacia concinna; assembly: GCA_037177275.1. Taxonomy (NCBI): domain Eukaryota; kingdom Viridiplantae; phylum Streptophyta; class Magnoliopsida; order Fabales; family Fabaceae; genus Acacia; species Acacia concinna. The sequence goes on along the minus strand of JBAGKO010000004.1, from coordinate 643,905 downwards.
CTAAAATATTCTTAATTTAGAATTTTAGATTCATAATTTCTCTTTGTATATGTATTTATAGAAAGTAGGAGGAAAAATAGTTTTTTCTGTATATATATTTAAATCATTGTGATGTGGAATTATAATTATAAAAGTATTGATAGGGTTAGTGTTTTTAAAAAAATAGTTAAATATAAAAAATAAAATAAATAAAAGTCTTATATTTATTATTAAATCAAATTTTCCACGAAAATAGTATTACATTAGTGTTACTTTCCTGTGAACCAAACCAGCATTTAAACGCCACAAGACTCCGGCCCAAAAAGAAGAAATAAATTTGTGACCTAAAAACACTGGACTCTCTAACCTTACAAAAACCCGATACATCCTTCCCTTTCATCACTATCATTAGCCGCTCTAAACCCTAGTCTCTGCGCCTGACGGACTACACTACACGCTTGGACGGACTCGGTGAGTAGGCACTGAATCATACTCCTTTCGAGCTTCCATGATCGATTCACGGTCTTCTCTTTGCTTAATTCTACAGTCTAGATGTGGCATTTATGTGTTTACGTCAGTTATTTGCATTACATGTTTACATTGTTAATTTGATTTCTCGCTTGTTCATCATGAGGTGGATTTTTCACCTCTGAAGTGAAGGGAATGATTTTAGTGAGCAATTTTTGTTCTTTTTTCTTTACTTGGCTTGGATGATTAAATCTCCATTTATAACATTCGTTTTATTTGTATTATGTGTTCTTTTTGTGGGTTCTATGTATTATGTTGCTCTGGCTTTTGTAGATTTAGCGAAACTTAGATGGTTTTAAGTTGTCAGGGGTGGTGGACCATTGTTACCATTATTTTCTTTTTCATTTTTGTTCTAAAATAAATCATTGATTTGCGCGCCTCGTTAAGAATTTTCTGAGTGAAGCTTATACGAGTGTGCCAGTGTCTGCTTTATTTTTCCTTATGGTTAAATGTTTCGACCTGAACCGTCCTCATATTTATTCATTTTAACATAATTTTGAATATTCATTTTCTGTTATAGATGGGTGAGGAGGTTAAGGCTATCGTTCCAGAGTCTGTCTTGAAGAAGCAGAGAAGGGAAGAGGAATGGGCACTGGCCAAAACACAGGAGCTTGAAGCTGCTAAGAAGAAGAGCGCAGAGAGCCGTAAGCTGATTTACAACAGAGCTAAGCTGTACGACAAGGAGTATAAGGAACAAGTAAATATCATAGTCCTTTATTATTGGTTGATGATCCTAATTTATGGGGGCGCCTGATTTTTCCTCTTACTCTTTTTCTTAATTCTGGTTGTTTAGGAGAAGGAATTAATTAGATTGAAACGTGAGGCAAAGCTTAAAGGTGGATTTTATGTTGATCCAGAAGCTAAACTTCTATTTATCATCCGCATTCGTGGGTATGTGTTTCATTTACTTATAAGGGTTCTCAATTCATATGTATTCTTCTTCTCACACATGGAAACTATAATTTTTCAGTATCAATGCCATGCATCCGAAGACCAGGAAGATCTTGCAGCTCTTGCGTTTGAGACAGGTACCATGACAATCATAGAATGAGAAATTGATTTTTTCCGTTATTTAATTTTATGTTTTCATGTCACCATATATTGTAGTGTAAGCTTAGTTTGAACAAATATATAAACTTAGCACTGTAAAGTGGTTGGCTATCTGTGTATGTGATTGATCAATAGGGCATGCTTTGGTTGTGTGGTGCTGCATTTAGTGAAACATTCAGGTTTCAAAATTCACGCCTGAGTCTGATGAAATTTTTTATCAGGCAATTGAAGGCAAAATATGATTCTTGAAATCTTGTATTCTGTTGGTTCCAAGATTATAATGTCATATCCGGGGATGTTTTCATACACAGTTTTAGATATAGTGTATATAAATCTTTACTTTGTAAAGTTGATCCAGTCATCCCTATTTATTTGACTTCTGTAACAGATCTTCAATGGTGTATTCCTTAAAGTGAACAAAGCCACCATGAACATGCTTCACAGAGTTGAACCTTATGTGACTTACGGGTATGGAAATTTACTGTGATTTACGTTTGCTTATGATGTTGTTTATATTATTTAATGGTAAAAGCCGTATTGTTTCAGATACCCAAATCTTAAGAGTGTTAGAGAACTCATTTACAAGAGGGGTTACGGTAAGGTCGACAAGCAGAGAATTGCTTTAACTGACAACTCCGTCATTGAGCAGGTTTGTTAGTTTTATTTGCTGTGAGAGAGCCTATATAATTTGAAATGGATTATCACTAACTTGCTATGATGATCACTCCTTTAGGTACTGGGCAAGCATGGAATCATCTGCGCTGAAGATCTTGTCCATGAAATTATAACAGTTGGGCCCCACTTTAAGGAGGCCAACAACTTCCTTTGGCCATTTAAGCTCAAGGCTCCTTTGGGTGGACTGAAGAAGAAGCGAAACCACTATGTTGAAGGAGGTGATGCTGGAAACAGAGAGAATTACATTAATGAGCTCATCAGGAGAATGAACTAGATTGTAGCATTGTTAGTTATGACTTCAGAACAACTTCAAACACCAATTTTCTTCTCCCTAGTTTTGAAAATGATAAATGATATTCCTAGGTTCCATTTGATATTTGTTGTTCATTTCCATGTGAGAATTATGAAGTGCCTTACAAAATATTGTTGTAGTGAACCTTTTATCATGTCAAGTTTTGTGTTTTGTCATCTGGGTATTTTCGTGGAGATATTTGATTTTTTATTAAAAGTACGAGGATATGAAGCTTTTGGAAGTAAATGTTCATGCCTTACGCAGTAAATGGATAGCATCGTAGGAAGTTAAACTGTAACGGTGAATCTTGAGATTGGTTCTACATTGTGTTATGCAAATTATCTTTTCTGATTGTTAATAGCAAGGCTAATTGTAATTCTGCTTCCCGGTTATAGCGAACAAATTTGGGAAATGGGACAAGTTATAGTTAAAACCTTGACATAGTTGGGAAATGAGATACAGTATAATAATAACAAATGTGATTTGGTTGTTCTAAATTTTAGTTAAATCTCTTCTCAGGTTCCACGACAAGTTGCAATTCTCATTCACGAGCTTTATTTTTTCCAATAATAATAAATTTCTTGATTTATTTAGAAATATATTCCAGAAATATTAGTAAATGTTAAATGTGTACAGATCATGTAAATGATTGTACAATTGAATTCGATGCTATAATATTTTTCTTTTCTAAATGCATGTACCCTATTAAATGTTAAGTGTGGACAGTTCCGTATGGGGTGTGAGGGATTCCATTTTGTTAGACTCAACCCCATTGATTAAAAATAAAAGTTATTGCGAGTCGGACTCATTACCAATACCATGCACAAAGGAAGCACCATACATTAAATAATATACGTTTGGAGTAAAGATTGTAATTATAATTTTTGAAAAAGTAAGATTGGGTAGTCTAATTTATATTTAAAATAAATATTGCAGAAGTTAATTATAAATTACTTATATAAAAGTGAAACTTGTTTGGTAGAAAATTTTTAAAAATTACTTTTAATAGGAAATGATTGAAAATTACATGAATTATATTATTAGTGTGTTTGGTAACCCAATTAGCTGATCAAAATGGACGTTTAGCACTGCGTACAGATATTGAAAACAGTGATGACTTAGTGTTTGTTTGGAATAACTTATAAGTAACTTATTGTGGAGTATAAAGTAAGTATGTGAGAGGGGTCTTTCTCATACTTTATACATAAAATCTTATTTAACTATTTTAAAAAGTCATACCAAACAAACCCTTATTTACACGTTTGATTTGACTTTTATGAAAATGAACTTATTTGTAAAATAATCTTATTATGATAAGCTCACACTTTTTGCTTATTCCTTATGTCTTATATCTTATTAGGCAAAACTTTACAAATCTCAGGGATATCACAACCGTAGCCAGCAATTGAAAGTTACATTTTCTTTATTGGGAGTGTGTATAACACAGTGGCACCACTCGTGGATGATTCCTTGAAATCCAAATCTTATTCTATTAAACAAATATTTCTTGTTTAATAGGATAGTGGAGTGCAATTTTTTTTTTAATTTGCTGTTATAATTTATTCTATCCGGTCATGATTATAAGATCCAATTAATTTTTTTTAGAGAATACTAAGAAAACTAATTATATTATTTAAATCATTAAAATTTATCATTTTTCTCATGAACTATAT
>JBAGKO010000004.1:622233-635033 GCA_037177275.1 Acacia concinna | reverse complement strand
TTGTCTCGTTCAGCTAGGTGGACCGTGGATTTTTTAGTTATTGTGGACGGTTTGGATGTTTGGTTATGTTGATGCACTTTTATTTATGTAAGGAAAAAAATTGATCATTTTTTTTCATAAACAGGAAAAAAAACGAGTTGGCCCGCCCAACCCACCAACCCACCGGATACAGGTTCGGTTGGCCAAATGCCAGCCCATATAAATATGGGTCTTTTAGGCCTTAACCCATATGGGCCCAACCTGTGGCGGGCTGGCCCGAACCCGGTGAGTTGGCCCATATTACCATCTTTACCTTGAGATACCAAAATTACATGGTCAATGCTTATAGGACACTCAATATATTTTTAAAGTAAAAAACCCAACAAGCTAACTTCCACAAACAGAATAATGATGTACTCACCAGATCATTTATATTCTAGTTTTTAATGGCCTTTGTTTCAATGAGTTAAATAAATTTTATAATAGTCAAATTCAATCACAAAACACCAAAACCAAATAACAAATCATATGCAATTCCTATTGCCGTACGAGAAGAACAATTATAGAGTCCATACTAGAAGAACATTGACAGAGGGAAACAAAATTCCAGACAGGGAAGAAAAACCCAACCTTGCGATTCATGACTTGTGAGTTTTGATTTGAGCATTCTGAATCAGAGAAGGTCACCCTTTCAATCGGCTCCTCACCTCTATGGCTCACTCACAGCTATCCTTCTAAACAAGGTAATTCACTTTTGGGGCACAAGGTGTCGCACACTTGATCGACAAAGAAGGAGAAGCAGCTCATGTGTCAAATAGAAATGATGACCCGCAAGTAACTCATCTTTGAAATTGAAATCATGAACTCAAAGCGCCTCTTGCATGAAATGGAAATGGCAAGGAGAACGAGCTTGTGCGTGTAATGGAAATTCAGAAGGACAACGACCTCGAGGGAGAAATCTTATTGAAAAAGCACGACGACCTAGCGCGAAATGGAGAAGAAGAAAGAGACTGTGCTTGCGTGTGTACTGGTTTTGTTTGTTTAAAGGGGTATTTGGGTATTTTATCATGACTTGCAAAACCTAGATTCCCCCTTTAAAACCTTTATGGGTTTTACAAATTGTAACAGACTATTTTAAGTTTTCTGATTTTAAATAGTATTGAAATGGTTTTTCCCTTTTATTTATCTCACACACACATGTATGGCCAACGTAAATAACTACGTAATTATTCAGTCTGGTGCATCATTCCTGACACTGACAAGTGATTAGAATCTAAAACAAGAAGCACAGGAGCGTCAGCTGCATTACTCTCCTCAACATCTTGAAAAGCAGAGCTCCTGGTGGAGCGAAAGGAGAACTACTAACAGTGGCGGAGAGTGGAAATTTATGGACGAGCTTATCGCCATGTCGTTCTCCTTCTTCGAGATTTTGAGGCCTGAAATGCCGCAGGTATTGGCCAAGTCTATCAAGGACAGTCTCAGGGGCCTCGATCCCAAAACTGTTGTCGAAGTTAAAACCCTTGAGAAGGTCTGTTCCTCTCTCCTGCTTTCTTCTCTTGCTTCTTCTTCACCTACCACTCTTTTCTATTCATACATTTCCTGTGATTTTTTATTTCATTGGAGAATGATACCTTCAATCGCATCCCCTTGATCCTAAATCCCAATGCTTTAGCTGGGTGATCTTTTTCAGTTGATTGTATAGCAAGACTTAAAAATCTCAAATGGGTCTTCCACATTTTGTATTTTAGAGAAATGGCTTATTTATTTTTGTCTTGGAGGTAAACAACTTACTTAACTGAGTTTGATCGTCAAAGAATCAGGTGGGAAAAGTCTCATTTCTTCTTCTCTTTTATGCTTTCTTTTAATTGGTGACAACCTAAAGGAAGAAAAATTGATGGGAACTTTTTTTTTGGGGCTCCTCCATAGGCTTTAGAGGAAGTTGAGAAGAATTTTGTGACTATGAGATGCATGCTCTCTGGAGATGGGGAGTCAAAACTAAATATGGATCAGGTTTCACTACTAGTGGAGGAACTATGCAAAAAGGATGTTGTTGCTCTTCTAATCTACAAGTTGACTATACTAGGATGGGAAGTAAGATTTAGATTGCTACTAAGCACAAGAATGTGTAGTTGGTTTAACTGATTGCGCATCACAAGTCTGTGAATTCTGATACAGCAAGAAAGAATTTAGTCCACTGCTGGTCGGTATTGTTGAGACATAAAGTTAACTCCAAGCTTTTCTGTGCAGATACATTGAACAACACTCAAAGTTACTTGACTTTCTCGTTGTATGGTAAGAGTTAAATTGTGTAACGTTTTTTTAATCTAGTCCCTCTTTTGTCTAAGGGTCTATTTGGTTTGAGGGGAGGGGAGGGGAAGGAGAGGGAAGGAGGGGATTTTGCTTCCCTCCCCTTGATTGGCACTACAAAAAATTTAAGAGGGGTGGGGAAATTTTTTGAAATTTTCCCCTCCCTCCTCTCAAAACCATTCCCCCCCAAATCGAGGGATTTAGAAGGGAGGTTAAAAGGTTGTCCCTTGTGGGACGAAATTGCCCTTCCCCATAAAAAAAACGCAATCGGCATTAGGGAAAAATGGGATCCTGCATCATTCCTCATCCATTAATTATTGCTTCTTCCTTCTCTGATCTCATCCACCATCTTTATCAAAACCCAATCCACACTAAAACCTCTTCATCCACCTCCACCTCCTCCAACTTTCCATCATCAAATCCGTCAACCCAGATCAGAGTTTAGACACTCTTTCTCCACTCTCGTTGCCTTTCCATAAGCGACCACTCAATTTTGTGTGTGAAAGAGACACTAAGATTTTTGTTTTTCTACACTGAGCCACCTCCTCCCACATTTCCATCATCAAAATCACACGTCTTGATTTTTTTTCCATTTTGTATTATTATTACATTTATTTAATTTTGATAATTAGAAAATAATTATATATATAATTTAATTTATTATTATATTTTATTAAATATTTCCAGTAGAAAAACAATTTAAATAAAATGAGGGTAGAAGTGTCCATATAAAAATATTTTACCTCCCCTCTCTTCTTAAACCAAACAAGATAATATTAAAATCCCTCCCCTCCCCTTCCCTCTCATTAATCCAAACAAGGTAATATTAAAATCCATCCCCTGCCTCCCTTCCCCCTCCCCTCCCTTCCCCTCCGTTGAACCAAACAGACCCTAAGAGGCAAGAATTAACCTCTTTGGGTTAGTTCATTTTCTTATTCATTGGTTTTTTTTTTAATTTAATTCCGTTTCTCTTAAAAAGCTTGCTCAATTCTCAATTTCTTTTCCTGTTTCTTCTTGCAGGACTATCACTACTTGAATATCCAGGGGTGAAACCAATAGATCCAGCTTATGCTTTACCTGTTGACGTTGTAAACCGAATTTTCTTCAATAAATGAGGGCTTCAATTTCAACACTTTGTCTGGTAAAGACAAAATTCTGTCACACTTGCGATCTAGAGCTGTTTTCTTTTTGTAAACTGGGTGGTTAGTGATCTTTTAGGATATGGTACCGTCCATATTGAATCATGAAACTATTTTTCAATGTATACCTAAACTCAATGTGTGGCTTTGGTTAATACATTGAAGTTCATCACTTCTTTTGGATTGAACTTTGAAGTTCATCACTGTATGCATAGAAATACTTGATATGTAGATTTTATCTTCCTTGCTTAATTTTTCAACTACACATTTATCTAATATCTTCTCAAGTTGGTACTACCATTTTAGGCATCTTCTTCACTCAATCAATTGGATAGAGATTGATAAAGTCCCTGCAATAGTAGTTTATTGAAGTCTGGATCACTAATTGAACATTTCATGAGTAACCATATTCTTTAAGAATCTAACTTTCAGAAAGTTATATTTCTGGAGTACAATCACCGCAAATATTCTAGGCATAGTTTGCTACGTTTTTAGAAATATAATACTCAGTTCAAGAGCCTCATTTCGAGTGATAACATTTTGTTTCTTTGCTTTACCTATGATTAACTAAAAAGGAAGTAATAATTTCGTCCAGGGAATAAAAACCAATTCCCATGCTTGATTTCTTTCTTATCTTAAAATACGATCCAGAATTTTTAAAAGTGCTCTTCATTTTCTATACACCTTGCATGAGGGGGTGAAAAAAGTCAAGCTACTTATTGCAACCATTGTGTAATTTACTCTTAATTTTGTTTCATAGTATAATTCATGCTCGGGTGATTTTATCAAAGAACTAAATTAAGTAATCATGTGTAACCACAAATTTGCTTCCCAGCTCATTTTTAATTCTGTGATTTTCAACAGAATAAAGCCTTATATTCTAATTTTAAATAAGGACTGACTTAGTAAATTTTAGCAAGAATTGTGGATCTATTAAAATAAAACAGATCTCAACAACAAAAGAAAAGAAAAGAGTTGTCCCTCCCCTAACCTGCATTGTGTTCATCTTATACAATGAAACCAGAGGAAGAATTCTTATGTCTTTGAACTCTATTCTCTGTCAACTTTGCAGTTTACAGGCATGTCTTAGGTTCCTTTCTCCTTTCCTTTGTTTAATTATGTTGTGAACTTTTCATGCATGTGCGCTTAACAATTTTCATTATAAAAATTCGGTAGATTGCATATTATTATTGGAAAATTTTGACAAGTTCCTTTATTTGACTTATAGTAAGCCATAGAAGTTGCAAAAACAAGACCAAATAAATCTTGACATTGAATATTAATGGTTAGGCATTTTCTTGAGTGATACTGATATAAATGACATAATGTTGCACAGAATTATCTTACACTCAGGATAATCAGCCATGTTCTATATGAATAGATTCTTTTAGTTGTTGGATAACATTTCAGATTGCTTTAAAATATTTTAATAGATAATCAAATCGAAAGGACCGTGGCATTCTAAAAACTAGGTTACTCCAATCTTCAACATTTTAAAAAGATGTTGCTTAGAATACATTCCAAGTGGCATGGTGCATACTTATTTAAAAGGAAAAAAACCTGCAAATAATAAATATGGTACAGAAAATCACAACCAACTCGTGGGCTTTTTCACAAGATCACGACATTAAATTTTGATGTATCTTTATACAACTAAGGGCACAAGAATTATATGCAAGTACAAATACGACTTGCAACAGCCATAGACTGTTCTGTTTTTTGGATTACAAATAGAAAATAAGAATATCAAGAATCACAGTAAAAAAATAAAACAAAATCTATAGGTAACACATCTCATAGGGTAGGCGAGGGGGGGAAAAAATTAGGCCTTTATAATCATCATATCATTATTTCCAAGCTACAGAATCGATATCATCCCTAGCTTGTTTGTACAATTCAAGCCTCTTAGCTATTTGAGTCCTCCTTTCCATTAGTGCTGGATCTTCATCCAACATGGCCCCCAATTGCTCCTTCTGCAAAATAACCAGATAACATGATACTCCCTCCAATTCTTAATATAAGACATTTAACTAATTTAATTAGATTAAGAAAGTAAGTTACTACAACATGTATTTTTTGAAACACTTTTAATTCCCCCATTTTCTCTCCACCTTGATTAATTAAGAAAATATTGATAAATATGAAAACTGTCTTATATTTAGGACCAAAATCATGGAGGGAGTATTCTGTAGCATAAAATGTTATTGCAACATAAACTTCCATCAAACAACTATCTAGCTTAATCAATCCCATCAAGGTAAGCAGCAAGCAAGAAAACATTAATCAGAAGATATCATATCGTACCTCTTTCTTTCCAACTTGAACATAAAAGTGGTTAAGTAATGATCTCTTGGCCTCCCTTACTTGACAGTAAACCACAGCCTTTGGTATTGAATTTCTTAGTGTCTCACAAACCATGTTGATGTAGGAACTAACATTTGATCCTGAAATAAGGAACAAATTAAATTTACGGAATGAAGCATCTATTCCTATCTCCCCCAGGGAATTTTTTTTTAAAAAAAATATGAATGCATGAATTACTTGTGAATAAATGAATTAAGGTTAAATTATCAATCATTAATATCCAGAATAAGTAGAAATGTGAAATTCAAATCCAAACACAGCAAGAGACCCTAAACAAATGACATGCCAGCACGCACTTAACCCTTTATATTTTATGCGATAAAGACCTCATGAAAAATACATGGGAGATAACAGGAGATATTCGAAGTCCTAGTTTACTTGATATAAACCTGCATGTATCACGCATGTTATGAGAAGACTTGTGGGAAATTACATACCAATCCTCCTGAGGTGAGTATCTGTGAAACTGTCCTGACCATTCCGATTAGGAGGATTCTTTTCTGGTTCCATATGATGAATCTTCCGGAAAAATTCTGCTGTTAAATAGCTAGACTCCATATCAACCAGCCGTAGAACTGTCTTCCTACCTTCTTCTCGAAATCTTTCCAATGCTTCATTCGCTGCAGCTGCTATATCAGATTGAAGTGTTGGAAATCTTCTTAATTCCTGCATTGACAAGAAAAAAGCACTCTTATAAAATAATCCCTTGTAGTATCTATTTGTTCAATATATGTTATATGGTTCTGTTTATGTGAAGAATGCCCTTGTAAAAGTAATGCTGATACTTAATAGTAAACTGACCAAACAGTATACACAGATAGCATCTCAAATATTATTGATAATGATATGGGATCTGGCTGCATTTAACGGAGGGGAAAATTTAAAAGTCCACCATGAACTGATGACAAAGAATTCTGCTCCATAACGAGTCCTTGTTGAGTTTAGGATGATTTAATAAAACACTGTTCTTCCCTCATATTAGCCTAACCAAGACACTTAACACAAAAGAAAGGGCAACACTGCAACAACAACAAGCCTTATCCCATTAAGTGAGGTCGGTTAAATGAATCGCATGACGCCTTTCAACAACCAAATATTTGAATAGATTGTTAACCAAAAGATCTTGCAAAGTAGATCATTCACATTAGAGTGTTGTTCTTTTCTTTCCCCCCCTTCTTTTCAATGCAAAAAGAAAAAAAAATTATGAAATATTCTCAACAGAATAAGGAAATGTTTAATGAACTCTGAAACATAACATTAAACGTTGAATAACATGGTCATTCATTCAACACTTGCATTAAATGAAAATAATAGGATAGTCTAAAAGAGAAGTATCGTCTTACCTCAGTTTCAGCAATTGACTTCCGTACAAGTTCCTTTAGAACAAAATGAACCTGAGGAAGAGGGAAAATATCAAATTGAGAATTAAGCCACACAAACGGATCACACAAAATGACAAACAAATTGACAAAAACCATTTCTTATGGAGAATCTTTTAGAAAAAACACACAACTTTCACCTGAGTACCAAAAGGGAAATAATCAAAATCACAGATTAAAAAGTGAAAACATGTGACAGACTGAAACCTGACTGAATCGTCTTTGAAGGAATCTAAAGGTTTTCAAAATATATGGTTTTTGAGATCCAGAATAAATGGGACAAATTTGAGGCTGGGGAAATAATTTGAGGTCAGCCTATCAGACCTTGACATGAATAGATGAGATTACACGTAATTTTTAAGGCATGTTGGATAGATGAGATTGTATGCCCATGAACAGTTAGCTAATGAGATGGTTCTCACTTGGTATAACTTTTATTGCCCTTTGAAATGTTTCAAAAAACGCCATCTCATAACCAAGAAAAATACAGTTACGAATAGATAAAGGAACCCTTTGAATGGTATGTTTGAAATAGATAAATTTATAGATTCATGGATTTATGGGTAGTTATACAATGTAAAATCAAGTGTATTTAGCGCATATTAATATTTGACAACTCAATTATGCAAGGGACCAAGAGAATGGAATGCATTTGTCGTAGCCACATCAAGCAAATACGATAGAGTTTGACAAAAAGTTTACAGCATCCACTGAGGCTTCAGCTGGGCCTTTGAAATAGCTGATAGATCCATCTATAAGTCTTCTATATCCTTGTTCTGGAGCAATCAGATGGGGTTGATACCCATCAGCTTCTGTAACAACTCTCTGGACATTTTTTAAAGAAAGATGACGATCAAATGGGAGCTTTTTTAAAGCAGCTGGTAATTGGTGGTCAAAAACTCCATATATCCGGTCACCACCAGGACGCCTGAGAATAGCAGTTGATCATAGATTAACTCCCAAAAAATAATAAATGTTAAGGGGAAAAACAAAGATTAGTTGTCAGATTGAGATGTTCCTAAACTTACTAATGCTAAAACCTAGCATCAACCTCCATTCAGATATTCCTTTAAACAATTGCTAAAAGAATGCAAGGCGCAACTTCTATTCTACCACACACTAGAAAAGCAATATTTAACTAGGACGCATAAGTTAATAAACAGTCAAGCACTTGTACAAACATACACGTGGAACATCAGATACTTAAGACGAAGTAAACTTCTGGACAGAAGAGAGCACTGCCCCATATACTACAATGAATTCATAGGCAGACTGCTTGAATATTGTAGATTCGCTTCATGCCATGATAACATGAATATCCAACAGATGCATTGCTTGGTAAGAAAATTTGTTATAGCAAGGTTCTTAAGCAAAATCCCATTCAATGTCACTCTACAATGAAAGAAGAAGCATTAAATAGAAGAGAAGTTTTCTAAAATCAGTCCCCTTAAACTTGGCACTTACCCTCCATCCAGGTGTTCCTTAAATACTTTATCAAATGCACGACACATCTCTAAAATAGTATACAGCTGGGCCTATAAAAACAAGCAGCACCGGTTTATATGAGCAGGAATCAAATAGTTTTAAATCTAAGGAAATAAATTCAGCATAAACTCTCAGTTCGTACCCCTGAGTCAACAGCAATAGGCCTTCCAATACGATCCAACTCTGCATTAAGTTCATCAATAGTTTTATTTATTAAGGAAATGATGCTGGGTATTTTCTGCCTGATAACTTGCTCCAGATGCTGAATAGATGAAAACCAGCAATGGCAAGAAAAGGAAATTATTCGTACAAATCTCAAATCCATCAAAAATTAATTGTACCACAACATCAGTGAGAACCAAAAAAACAAAAAACAAAAATGACAAGTTATCAAGCAAAAAACCTGGGATAGCAGCTTAGCAAGGTATTCTGAACCCATTTTATGTGCCAAATGTCCATATTCAGGGCTTGTCTCAAAATATTCACGTTCCTTCTTCCGAGCAATAATCATGTCAACATTTCTATTAATGTCAGCTTGTGAACGGTTCACAATTCCAACCCAAGGATGCTGCAACCTGTATTGCCTGCCTTCAAGAACCTTCAAGATTCAAGTAAGAAGATGAATCACTTTGAAACTTTTGTTATAAACTGCCGATTACAATAATTACAAATTATGAACATCAATCAAATATTGAAAATAACTTATCAGTTGTAAGGAATTCTTACATCAACAGCATTGGTTCCTTTATCCATAAGGTCAAGTTTAGTTAACACTCCAAATGTTCTTTCACCTGACACAATGGAAATAATTTGATAAATGAGTGTTGTCTAAAACAAAGAAAGTCATTCATTGGAAGAAACACAACATACACCACAGAAATTCCTTCCTGATGTAACAATCATACCTGAAGGATCAACTTCCCTAGCAAGTTTTATAGCATCTGAAGTGGCAATATCTTGATTTGCAGGAGAAATAGCTAATATAATGGAGTTTGGCTTCATAACCAGAGAACTCAATCAGATAACATTGGAAAGGAAAATAATAAGAATTAGTGTAGACTGACATAGAATGGTAAATCAAAAACCAATTCAAACAACTTAAAAATTAAGTAATCTCTTGCACATTCAACCAAATTACCCGCTTTCATATTTATACTTCAGTTGATTGACATACATCCATAGACACAGGATGCCTAGCTATAGCTAAGAAAGTAACCCTTTTAAGTATTATTCTTTCTCAATAGAAATCAATCATCCTCCTTTTAAAACCTTCATTTGGTCTCAGTTTTAGTTCTTCATCTCTCGCTCATTTAATAAAAACAGTTTTTCTTGGGTTAATCTTGATTCTGACTGTGATTCAAAATCCAATTCTTCAGTCCAGAGATGACACAATGTCACTAAGCCAGAGCTTTTTGACTTGTGCAATAACATTTTTGATCACATATGATTACTTCATCTTGCCATTTACACCAAGTGCACAATTACCTTCTCAACATAAGATCGAACCATATTTTCAATATCTTCAACAATAGTGTCTGGTTGTCCCTCTGTAAAAGAAGCCAAAATCTCATCATCCATTAGACATTCTATTGATTCTTCTAAAAATACCGCCAATTGATTTGCCTATATATACTGAAACATATGTTGGACTTTACCTACTGCAACCTTGGTCAGTCCAGGAAGGTCTATGAGTGTTAAGTTTACAACTGCACACAGAACCATGGAGGCATATTATTAGTGAAGGAGAAAAAATAAGTATTTCTCATCCCACAAAAGGAGGGTGCACCATAAAAGAAAAAAACATAGCGTTCTGCAGCTAATAAAAATCATTTGAGTCATGTTTAGAAAATTGTGTATGCTTTTAAAGCAATGTGAGAATGTTCCAAGGAAAAGGAGTAATAGACAGATCTGAAGCCAGCAGCAAACTATATCAAAGCCATCCATCCGCACAAATAATTGTTACTGCTTGGCATACAATATCCTTAATAAGATCTTCATAAAATAATTTCCTCCAGAATTTAAGAATAGATAGAATTTTTAGGCAACAAAAATTGCAGAAATTAATAGCAGTTAAAATTTCAAACGCTCAGGGTCTACAATATCACCTTAGCAAACAAAGTAACCTCAATAGTTCTTTGGTGGGTGATATTAGTTTGTAGAATAATCTGATAAGAAAGGGCAAGAGAACATAATATTGCCACCATTGCATTTATAATATTATCAGGGTGTAATGCCGTTACAAACCATTAGGAGAATATATGCTGAGGTGAATTGGAACATTAGAAATTTGCTTTGTCTTTCCAGTGACACGATCTGTTTCATCTGCAATCTCTTTTCTCACAGCAGCTGCATGAACAGGGAAATTTCCACAAAATTAAATATTTACAGTTCTATTTTTCCCCTGAAAACTTGTTTTACCAATTCTACCATCTGTAACAACTTTTTTTATAAAAAAAAGAAGAAGAAGAATAACAATAATTTTGAAGATGGAAAATCATTGAAAATTTTATAGGAATGGCACAACATATTGTGCATAATACATCATAGAATTCATCACTTTATATGGGGAATTGAAAGCTACATTAAACTCAATTGAAAATAAGTTTGAAGTTATTGACACTGACAAGTATTTTTTCCTAGACCAACATTGATCCTAACTAATTTCAGATACGCAGGCTATAAAAAAACTATGCGGTATATGTAAGTGAATGGACATGATGGTTCTCAATTCCCATAATCACTGCATATCTTATTTGGACAGAAATTAAAATTTAGTTTGAAACATCTATACCAAAGTCAGTGAATCTCTTTCTTGGGGCATGAAGAAACTCCGCATATTCCGCCCCACCCTCTGTCTTATGAAGTTGCAGCACTAGTGGCCTCCGTGTGACAATACCTTAAAAATAAAGAAAGTGGATGTCATAAAACCATTCAAAGAAACTAAAACAAACGCTCTGCGACAGTGGAAAGGTGTTTGAATTCCTAGAGAAGACAAGACAGGTTAGCAAATGGTGCTTCCCAACAGCAACCAGTTATATCTGACAAAACTTCCAAAAAAAAAAAACCCACCCTTCTTGCAATGCAAAAGAGCACAATACAAAGCAAGAAAGGTAAATAAAAATTACTTGACAATTTAGCACAGTCCATTTTGCACAAGCTCAACCTATCCATTTCAGACTTGGAATCAACTTTCAGTTAGCACAAAACACCAAACTTGCTGCTGCCCAGAAGGACAGCAACAAACTCGTTTCTTCTAACACTTCCTCAACTACACAGCAGATGATGAGGATAATAACGAATTAAAAACACCAGATACTCAAGATAAGCACTGGGCATTACCAGATCCACGAGGCAGAAAATCTCTTCCTACCACACTTTCCAAGACTGACGATTTCCCTGAACTCTGATTTTCATCAAAACATTCATTTCCAAAACATTAAAGAACAAGTCTACAACATTTGAGATAAGAAAGATGAAAGAACTTGAAGACTCGGTACTGACCTGCCCACCAACCACAGCAACCGAGGGGAGAGCCTCCCAGAGGGACAAACCCTCACCACCATGGTCGCCCAAGACAGTACATGCTCGTTGAATCTTATTGATAAGCCCGATCAAGCTCGTCATGGTCGCCATTTTTGAATATTCAGATGTGGGTAGGCAAAAATTATACGTCGGGAAAAAATACGAGGATCTTAAATGTATTAAATGAAACCAAATATCGAGATCTGATAAGAGAATGCGGGATCTAAGAAGATATTATCAGATCGAAGCAGTGACGGATGTCGATGCAGAGAACGCGTCCGAAGAGGTGGGGGAAGAGACAGGAGGAACGCAAGAACGTTTGTTTGGACGGATGGTCACTTTCTAGTTTACAAGTTTGTGCAAAGTAACTCCTGTTTGGAAGGTTCCATCAAATAGTAGGAGATTAGTTCTTACTTCTTTTTTAAAAAATTCACACTTTTGTTAAAGTTTCAAATTTTTTTTAAGGTATGAGAAAAAAAAAATTAAGGAACATTCCACTTAAATACCTCTTCAAATTTAAAAATTGGATGAGGTGAAAATTGAACACACCTAAATGTTTTTGAAAGGCTTTGGTGGCCGCTTGACAAGTTTCCCCTCAACATATATGTACACAAATAAAAATATA
>JBAGKO010000004.1:610140-622133 GCA_037177275.1 Acacia concinna | reverse complement strand
ATAGAATTGGGCCTACAAGGGCCAGCCCTGTAGGGCCTCGGGAATAGAATGGACAGCCCTGCAGGGCCACAGGCCAGCCCTTTTAATTTTTTTATCCTGTGTATATCATACTATATAATTTATTTTTGGCTAAAACTCCAACTCATTAGGCCATTACCCAATGAACACACACTCCACTGACTACACATGCATACACACTCGCACACACAAGACATACGACACCATACACACATCACGCATTCACACTGCATACTTGTATAGTACGTAAAATTCAGCCTTTATTGGCATGTGACGATGGTGTACCTAAAATTATGTCATTTGTTTATTGCATACTTGTATACTATGTAAAATTCAAACTTTATCTTGACATAATTAGTGTTAAATTAGAATTTTAATTGTTATAATTTACTGATTTTGTTTCTTTAAAAAATGTTGAAAAAAATTGTTTAAAATGCTTACGGTCCTGTAGGGCCGGCCCTGCCCCAGCCCTGTCGCTCTCGGGCCGGGCTTTGAAAAACAAGTGTTTTTCTTAAGTCGGGCTTCAATGGGCCAGCCCTATTAAGGTCCTGGCCTTTGAAGGGCCAGCCCTGTAGGGCTGGGCCATCCTTGATTCCCAGCTCTAATCATAGATATTGATCATGTCCAACTTGCCAACGAAATACTTGAATTTGTCTTTAGCTAATTCCTTTGTCAGTATATTAGCTGTCTGTTCTTTGGCTGGGATATACTTCAAACTTATGATCCCATTGTCAATCTTCTCTCTTATAAAGTGTCGATCTATTTCTACATGCTTTGTTCGGTCATGTTGAACTGGATTGTGTGAGATATTAATGGCTGCCTTGTTATCTGAATGAAGTCTGATTGGGAGATTTATTCTCATCTTGAGTTCTTCAAGTACTTGTTTTATCCATATGCCCTCACAAATACCTAGTGCTATAGCTCGAAATTCTGCCTCAGCACGACTTCTTGCTACAACACTTTGTTTATTTGCTTCTCCATGTGACAAGATTGCCCCAAACAAATGAACAGTAACCTGAGGTTGATTTTCTGTCTTCCTTGTCACCTGCCCAATCTGCGTTAGTGAACATCTCTACATTCCTCTTATTAGACTTCTTGAACAAAATCCCATTTCCTAGAGAACCTTTTAATTACCTGAGTTTCCAGTAGACTTCGTTAAGATGCTTTTGTTTAGGATCATGAGAGTGTTGACTCACCATACTAATAGCATAAGCTATATCTAGCCTAGTATGAGAGAGATATATCAACTTTCCCACCATCCGTTGATATCTCCCTATATCAACAGACTTTCCCAAATCCTCATCATCTCCAATCTTATCAGCCTAAATAGGGATATCACTTGGTTTACAACCTAACATGCCTATTTCCTTCAAGAGGTCTAAGATGTACTTCCTTTGAGAAATGTAGATGCCCTTTTTTGACCTTGCCACTTCCATTCCAAGAAAGTACTTCATCTCCAAGATCTTTGACTTGAAATTCCATGTTTAGAGCTTGTTTGACTTGGTTGATCTCATCTTCGTCATCCCTTGTCAGGACAATATCATCCACATACACGGCAAGGACTACTACCTTCCCTTTTGTGTGTTTATAGAATATGGTGTGATCACTTTGTCCTTGAGAGTATCCTTGTTTCTTTAGGAAGTGAGTGAACCTTTTGAACCATGCCCAAGGAGACTGTTTTAACCCATAAAGTGATTTCTTGAGTTTACAAACTTGATTTGCATTTTTCCCATAAAATCCTGGAGGAGGTTTCATGTACACTTCCTCCTTTAGTTCCCCATTAAGAAATGCATTTTTAACATCAAGTTGGTGTAGACGTCAATCTAGATTTACTGCTAGAGATAACAAAACACGTATGGTATTTAACTTTGCAACTGGAGCAAATGTTTCAGGGTAATCCATTCCATAGACTTGAGAGAAACCCTTTGCTACAAGTCGGGCTTTATACTTGTCAAGACTACCATCTGCTCTGTATTTAGGAGTAAATACCCATTTGCAACCTACTGGGTTTTTCCCTTTAGGCAAATCCACGATTCCCAAGTTTCATTTTTCTCCAATGCGTCTATCTCAGTGAGAACAGCCTGCTTCCACTCAGGGCTATCTAGTGCTTCTTTTATGTTTTTGGGTATTTTAATACCATCAAGTTGAGAGATAAAAGCACAGTAATTAGATGAGAATGCTTGATATGAGACGAATCTCTCAATAGGATATCTTGTACATGCTCAAGGTTGTTTTCTCACAGCTATTGGAAGATCAAGATCATCAGGATTTTCTGCCACATTATCACCTTCTATCTAGAAGTCATTTTCTTCACTATGTTCTTCTTCTGGACCTATTACCAATTCTGATTCTTGATGTGTGCTTTGGACTTGAGGAGCATCATCTGGTTTTTTGTGTTTTTGAATGTACTGTTGCCCCCATTTATTAACCTTAGTTCCTTTGTCTCCCCTGGATTAGTTATTTCCTCACACGTCAGTTGTCTCATTTTCCATAGCTGACTCAAGATGAGTGTTACGTGTGAGGAATTCTAATGGAGAAGCTTCAGGTTGGAACTCGGGTTGGGGAAATTCAGATTCAAAAGTGTTTAGGTGGCTTGTGTCTAGGTGGCTTGTTGAATCCCTTTCACTCAAAGTCTGAAATTCACTCCAGTACTCCCCCTGAATTGAAGATTTAGGGTAGAAAGGTTCATTTTCATGGAAGGTGACATCACATGAAATGAAGAGGCGTTTAGTGACAGGATCATAGCATTTATATCCTTTTTGAGATGTAGAGTAACCCAAGAAGAGACACTGGACAGATCTAGGGTCAAGTTTAGATGCATTATGGAGATGTATATAAGTAGTACAGCCAAAAATTTTAAGCAGAAGGGTGTTTTACGTATATCAAATTATTCTTGGTTGTGTGGATTTTATTATCCGTTAAGTTCTCATTCATCTGTTCTGGATGTTGCAGTTCACAATTTTGAACGGTCAATGATAAATGATCCTGGCCCATGTGTTCTTTTTGCCACCCCTGGGATGATAAGTGGTGGGTTTTCACTTGAAGCATTTAAGCATTGGGCACCTTCAGAGAAGAACCTTGTCACATTGCCTGGGTAGACCCCAATTCCTCCTCCTCTATTTTTACCCCTCCTTTTAATTTTTCTATTGATAACATGAGAAGCCAATAATGGGTATCTGTTTGCTGTCCATCTACCTGAAACTTTGAGGTTCTTCAGTTTAAAAACATGTAAAAGTTATGATGGGATTACTTTCCATTAATCAAGTACTTCGTTTCTCTTGTAGGTATTGTGTTGCTGGAACAATAGGACATAAGTTGATGTCAGGTAAGCCCACCAAAATTGACCTGGATCAGGATACACAGGTAGATGTGCGTTGCCAGGTACATGGTTATCTCCTACCCTTTTTCTGGAAGAAATATCTTTTTCAATAGCTCTCCAATAAGATATATACATACATATATATGTAATTGCGCAACGCTGTTCCTATAATTTTATTCCACTTAAACCCTCAACAATTTCCAAACAGGTATATATGCTAGTCTGTTAATTTACTCTGTAAAATATTTACAATTTTTTCATTAAATTGACAGGTTCATCAGTTGGCTTTTAGTCCTCACACTGACTCTAAGGGTATAATGGATCTCATGAAATTTCTCTCCCCTAAGCATGTTATACTAGTCCATGGGGAGAAGCCTAAGATGGCCTCTCTTAAAGAAAAGCTTCATTCTGAGTTGGGGATTCAGTGTTATGATCCTGCAAATAATGAAACCGTATGCATCCCTTCATGTCACTACGTAAAAGCTGGAGCCTCTGACACTTTTATTCAAAGTTGCCAAAATCCAAACTTTACGTTTCAGAAATATAGTTCATCAGGAGCCCTGGGCAGTTCTATTCAAAGTGGCCAAAATCCAGACTCCGAGCTTCAGAAATGCGGTTCAGTAGATGACAGATGCTTAATGTCTCATCTCCAAGTTAAGGATGAAAGAGTAGCAGAAGGAATTTTAGTATTAGAGAAAAGCAAAAAAGCAAAGGTTGTACACCAGGACGAGCTTTTACACAAGGTGGAAGAAAAGAAACATGATATTCGGTTTGCTTATTGTTGTCCTGTGCGTGTTAGTGACTCAATAGATATCTTAAGTGAAAGTTACAGAAACTCTTGCCTTCAGATCTTACATTCAAAGCTTAATGATAAGCTATGTGGAGGAAACATCCAAATTTTGGGGGAAAATATACAAGTAAACTCATTTCATATCTCTGTTTGTCTTAAGGAATATTGTCCATATAGGATTCAGGAAACCTCCCTTGGTGAAACTCAAGCTGTTTATTTTTGCTGCTTTTGGGAAGCAGTGGATGAAAAGCTAGCATGGAGGATATTATCAGTGATGGAGAAATTGGATTTGAGAGAAATATAGAGTGGCAATAGGCTTCCCAATTCATGTTAGCTGTGAAGTATATGAATCAGCAAAAAGACGTTTGGAAGAGTATTAGCTTGAACACAACTATATGGGTTAGATGTTTAGAGCACTGCTCTCTCATGTGCTTATGCAATGAGGCATGAGGATCATGGGAAATGAATTTTAAATGGGAGAATTTGTAACATCCTTTTTCATTGAACAATTATAATCTCATTATTGTCAATGTCTATTTAATATAGTATCAATTTTTTGTTTTGTTTTTCTCAGAACTGTGTATAACCTAGATATATTGGAGAAGTTGACGCAGTTAACTTTATTTTACATGTATAAGAATCATATCATACTCCCTCCAGTCTTTATTATAAAGCATCAATTACCAATTCTCACAATAAAACTAGTTAAAAGTATTTAAATTGTCCTAAAAGTCAAGTAATTTCTAATATTACCTTTACTAACTACACTAAACTCAAATGCTATATAGTTATCACTCTCTTACTACCCTTATTTAATATGGGTAGACATGAAAAAATAGATTTAATACACCTTAAAAATTTGCAAGTGCCTTATAAAAAGGACAAAATATAATGATTAGTT
This sequence comes from Acacia concinna, assembly GCA_037177275.1. Taxonomy (NCBI): domain Eukaryota; kingdom Viridiplantae; phylum Streptophyta; class Magnoliopsida; order Fabales; family Fabaceae; genus Acacia; species Acacia concinna. The sequence continues at coordinate 617,105 of JBAGKO010000004.1, read as the reverse complement.
GGTGCTTTATAATAAAAATAAAAGAGAGTGTATCTTATTGTGCTCAACCTGATAGGATTGTTTTGAATATCTGTTGAAGTCTTTAACTTAATAATATTTCCTTGTGTTGTAACTAGTTGGTGATGCTGTTGTTTTTGGATTCACACCCAAATAGATATTGCCTTACTTATCAAAGGTGCCCAAAGCATTTGATTTAGTCTATGTCTTTCATTATTTATTTTAATTATTCACTTCTGTTTTGAGTTGTTATTAAAATAATAGGATCATTAGTTAGATCCTTGAATCATTTCAAGTCTGTTATTCTAATAAATTAGGATGGGTCTGTTATTTCAAATATAATTCCTCTTCTATAAATATCTTAGTTATTCCAATACTAAGGTATGAGTGAATAAATATATTTCATTGTTCAGAGATTCTCTTGGGCTTCTTTATTCTTTTCGCAGTGAGATGCTTACTATAAGTGAGAGTGAGAAGAGAGTTACATTCCCCTTTTATTGAAATTCAGGAGTGTTTACCACACCCCTTTTGTAATTTGATTTTTTCCCCCATGCAATGCAACATAGCATTTAATAAAGCTAAGTAGTGTAAAATAATACATAAATTCACTATTTAAAAGACAAAAATTTAATAAAACACCCACAGCTATCCATAACAAGTAAATGATATTAAAATAAGATCCATAATATAAAATATAGTGTTTTATAGTTTCCAAGTGGGGCAACTTCAGAAACATGCAACATGGTCCAGAATTGGCATATCAATAAATATAATATATAATAAAACGTATTACAAATGATGAAAAATATGAATAATACGGCTATAAACAAACTGCATAAAAAGAAGATTGAAGGAAAATTGCAATTATACGTATAAAAATAAAAGACGGCAGGAAAATTAAACATATAACTCATCATTTTCTGTCTATAAAGCTGACGGTGTTCACTTAAAAAATACAATTTTTAAAGTTCGAAGACTGAAATAAAACTTTTTCTGAACATAAGAGACTATATTTTAGACCATTGTGTACTAAGAATCAGACTTATAAAACGTAAACGATGAGCAAGAATCAGGGCGACATTATTCAGCTTTCTCCATTGCATTATTGCCTTCATATCCCGAAACGCCCAGGATATTTCACCATGTCTTCTTCACGACTAAAGCTACAGAACAAATTCACACAAATGCCAAGAGCTTCATAGCTCAATTGGAACCCCGTGCCTCCTCTAATAGAAGAGGACATGGATTATATACCTGATGTGTGTGTGATGGGTGTGTGGGTCCCTCTCCCACGGGGGTGTTTAAATTGAAAAAATAAATAAATAAATAAACAAATTCACCAACAACAGAATTCTGGAGGCCAGAGAAAACACATGAGCTTCAAATGGTCCCTATAAGGCGGCGTACCATATCAGCATGCAATGCATGGCCACCCTGCATCATACACAAAAACTTGAAGCTGTTTAGCACATACAATAAAAAGCAATATACAAAAACCTCTGCCTTATATTGCTTCAAGAGTTCAGCAATTATATTCATTTTTCTTTTAATTTTAAAATCTACACAGACCTGAAAAATAAATATGACTATTCGTGCCTTATGATGCAACACGATAATTTTTTTTTTAACATTATATAATACTTCTATGTCCCTTTTGTTAACAAGCTATTCTGTGATCAAATTACCTCTCCTCTACCTAAAAGTTTTAGTTTATCCTACCTCATCGCTCCACTTTGGCACAAAAATAATCATTTTCAACTAAGGTCTCTGCAAGTGATTATAATATTATATCATTATTAGCCTATCTTACCTCATCTCTCCACTTTGGTATTTCATAAATAATTTCTAAATGAAGTATGCAATATAAAAGATCTACAACCATGTGTAAGTAATTATATAATAGTACTAAACAATTTTGAAATTCTTGAATAAAAATAAAAGATAATCATATTTTTAATCCAATTCAAATTATATACAAGTTAAGGTTGCATTGTCGTTCAAAGGTCGAATCCTACAATCATAGCAAGTGGCAACAATTAAGGCACTAGAGTAATACTACCACTAAGGCGCTAGAGTAATACTACCTCTAATCCTAAATATAAGATCCAATTGATTTTTTATTTTTTTGAACAAATTGAAAAAGCTAAATAAATTATTTTAAAGTGTTTATATCTATCATTTTTCTCTAAACTAGTTAGTCTGATTTATAAACTAGTGTACAATGTAATGATACACAATATATATTGTGATTAAGTCATATATTTAGCTTCCTTAATCTCTCTAAATAAAATTACTAGGTCTTATATTTACGATCAAAGAGAGTAGTTAAAAAAGGGCAGTAGCAACTTAAAGAGGACAGTTAAGAGTTCTTCCTAAATTAATATTCTTGCAAAATGAAGCAAGGAGTAAGTTCAATAAAATACTTGAGCATATTTGACAAAAGACAAAATGTGGCCAAATTTAATGTCTTACCTTCTTGGTTAGCATCATTAGTTTTCTCAGAATATAAACTGAATAAAAATTCCAAATCCTTCAAAAGCATACTCAAGTTCACAAATATAGCTTTTAAAAATTGACACTGCTAATTTTCTCAGAATTTAAGCTGAACCAAATACTCTCAACTTTCAAGACATACTCAAATGTTAAATCCATAAACAAGATATAAATACACTTACCTTGTAAGCCACAAAGTGTGCCACTGGAACTCCTTGATTCCCAAACTGAGCAAAAAGGGAAAGATCTCCTATGAGATCTAGGACCTTGTGACGGCTCGGTTCATCATTGAAACGCAAAGGTGGATTCAACCAACCTTTATGGACACTGCAAAAGTAGACAATACTTTATTCATATAATAAAATAGTATCAAGAAATAATGTGTATGATCAGATCATGTTTCTCCTAATTCATTCAGAGTCATAGATTTCTAATTCACCACGAAGTTCATTTAGCTAGCATATTTTTGCACCCTTCCAGCCTCATCTACAAATTCGATGTCATCAATTTTGTCTCAAGTCTATCACCTCCATCAGGTGTGTATACTCCACTACAAACATGTTGTTAGTGTCCAAAAGTGCACCAGTATAAACTTTCAAACAATATATGATTGCACTGACTTAATATTTATGATCCGGAGGTTCAGAATAGGAAAGTTAGCATGCAGTTTCCTGCTTTAGCACAACATGCTAGGAACCCAGTTTCTAGCAAGCACACATCACTATAATAAAGTAAGTATTAGAAATTATCTTACAGACTGTAGAAAAGCAGCTACCTGCAAACAATGGCATTTTCTAGACTACCTCCTTTGATGAGTCCAGCATTGCGCATTTGTTTTATCTGCAATATATTTTCAATCAGAACATCCAGAATTAGACTATTAGTTGTACATTACTCCACGTTTACATTAAAACAGGTGAAACGACAGGCACCATTCAAACTTGAAGAATGATTTGCAAGTCATGTAGCAATGTAGAAGATCCATCAGCTGGTCCTACGTCATGCAATGCAAGGGAATTCAGTCCCTTTGATTATTAATCAATCAGCAGTAGATTGCATTTTCTAGCTATATGAGGCTGAGAAAATACAAATCCAAAGTTTTATTATTAAGACTGAGGATTGAGGCTCTTCCCTATAAGTGTAATATTTGTTTAGATGGATTAAACATGCCATAGATTGTTCTAGCACTATGGACATATGATGTCTTCAATTCTAAATGCTTTTTCTGCTTATAATTTAGGAAACGAAAGAAGCAAATAACTAGACTAGAAATAGCAAAACTTCAGATCAAACCTCTTCATAAATGCAGAAGGTTCTTGAAAGAGCTATCTGTTTGGAATAAAGCAAATTGTCCACGGGGGTTGCAAACCACTGGCATCCAATAGAACTTGCCTGCAACGGGAAGATATATTTCTCCATTAGTCAACGCCTGAGTAAGAATGATGCAGAAACATCATACCACATTCCACTGCTTTGTCCTATTCCACGATTGTGACAAGAGCTAGTTTTTTACGATTGATTCATCAACGCATAAAACTGGGATTTAACCAAAAAGCCCCTTCCAGTATCATTAAAAAAGAAAAAGGGAGTGAAATTTGAAGCTTCCAACCAAAGACCATGAAGTAGGCAATTTTCATCGAATAACATATAGACTACATTCTTTCACCCTGTCAAAAATAAATTTTCCCAAAATATACTATAGCAGGGACGAGCAATAAAAACTTCATTCACCATTGTTTACGTTCATCAAATACTCTGATCAAGTTATGTATACTTCAATACCATAGAAGTGAACAGTGAATGAGAGGCCGTTCTTATGAAAATAAGCAACTTGAAAATTTCTTCCATGCACAAATGCATCAAATTCAGCCCTCTTTTTAGATCATTATCAAAGTAAACAAAAGCAACATCAAAACTAATCAAGTGCTGAATAAAATTATATTTTTCACTCTTGACCTGCGTTATACAACACTAACAGCACCAGAATTGCAAGAAAATAACTCATAATGACGGTTAAATTAAATAGAGAAAATACAAGTGTAGGACCCACTTTTGTTGAGCCCAAACAAAAATTTCATGCAGTTCAGCACATTCGCTTGAGGAACTGATTGTCAAATTAACGTAACAATCTATCTTTACCTGTGGAAAGCTTATTCCATAAGTCATTTGAACCATTGTTGAAGGAAATGCAGCAACAAAAGAATCATTCTTAAAAACGGCAGTTGGTTCATTCAGATGTGGAGCTAATTTTTCACAACTATTGCCTTCGTGATCAGTTGCCACCTTTAAACCAACTTCTTCCACTGCTGCAACCCATTCACTAGCTGACCCATCAAATATAGGGATCTGCACAAACAATTGTGAAATGATCAAATTTCTATTTTATGTTGTAACTAGATTATTTAAATTGCAAGTTCATATCAGCAATAGATAGACTCGCCTTAAATTTATATTAGAAGAAAATTTTTTCAAGGATAAGTAATTTTTTTACCAGAAATCAAGGAGGAGTAACTAAAACAGAGGGGAATAAGACATGCTCCAAAAAATTAACTCATCCCACAAACTGTTTCTTAAGGGTAATAAAGCTCAAAAAGGACTTATTTCTCCAATTACCCATAATGTAAGAGGTTAAATTTTTCAATAATAGAACATGTTTGGTTTCACTTTGAAAAGCATCAAAACCATTGTTTTGGTGTAACCAAGTAACTACACGCTTTTGCCAGAACTTTGGTTCCTGTGGTTTCCAACGTGAAACCAAACGCGCACTCGATCTATCCCTTTCACGGGGATGAAGCAACCTGATGCAATATTGATGCATTCTTTGACAAGCGAACAGAAATTAGTTTCCAGGAGAAGTTAAAAATTACAAAGACCTAATATCAAATTGCATGCTTTATAGTGTTATAAACTAAGTCTATTTAGGGCCAAACTTTGATAAACCTATCAAAATCTGTCAAAAGAAAAAGAAAAATTCTGTCAAGATATTAGGATTATCAATCAACTAAAATGCAGATGAGCGAAACTCGCTTTTGACACAACCCCGGACAAAAGGTTGGTGGCTAAGTTGTCTTGATATTCAGACATGGCAAACATATCACAAGACATGAAGCATACTGGAAAAAAGGACTAACGTTCGAAAGCTAGGAAATCAAAAGACTTAAGGTTTTTATATTTAAGCTCCATGTTTAATGTACACAAATGGGAATATATTATATCAGAAATCTTCAGTTTCGATAGTTGATGTTGTCCTGGCAGGAAACGCGTTATGGTAGGCAAAATGAGTAGAAATGAACATTCAACATTTAAAAATCAATGGATGTGGCATTTGACAAACTCACCTCAGCACAATCTCCTTCAGTAGCCAAATTTTGTATCTCAATTCTGCAATTATCAACACCAATCCCCTCCAAAGCAGAAAGCAAATGCTCAACAGTTCGTACTCTGAAACCGTCTTTACATAATGTGGTGCACAGGGGCGATTCGTAAGCATAATCAATCGACGCTGGTATCGAATTGGACCGGAAATCGAAATACCTCCCTTCTCCTGCAAATCCAGGAGAGAGTTTGACTACTGAAGTCTTTCCAGAGTGTAAAGTTTTACCTCGCCGCTCTACACAACCAGCTAAAGTTTGCTGCAGCCTGCCAGTCTGCGATAAAAGCCGGAAATATGAATTACAGTAAATTAAATTAAATTTGATAAAAGTAAATAAATAAAATCGAAGAAATGGCTTATCATTTGTAACAGTGCGGTTTCCAACTTTTGCTGTTCAGTTCACGAGAGCATAAAAACAAAATACAGAGAGATGCTCGTCAGGAGAGAAGCGGGGAGGGAGAGAAAGAACGGACCGTTTTCCATGAGATAAACTTTGAAGATCTGAGAGCGGGGAAAGCAACCATGCTCAGAGAGAGTGAGTCTAGTTCGGAGTAGAGGCTGGCGTTTCCACAGAAGCGAGTTACAGAGTTTGGTTTTGGCGGGACAGAACATTGAGGACCATTGCTTCGCCTTCGCAGTCAACCGTGCCAAATTGAAACAGCTCTGAATCTGAAACAAGCTTGGAAATTGGAAGATGAGCTGAAGGCTATTGTTTGGCAACACTGAAACTAGAAAGCCCTTTTTTTCTTAAAAAAAAAAAATAATCATGCGTTCGTATCATTATATCATAGCTTAAATGTTAAATTTCTCTCAAAAGTATTATTTAAGCGGCGATTTTATAAGTATAATTTAGAACAATTTTACTTTAAAAGTTTGTAAAATTAGATAATTTTACGGTTAGTTAACCGGAATTGACTCTAAAAACAACGGATTAGTAAAGTGGGAAAGAACCACATTTAAACTAGGGGCGTGTGGTAGAGCGGTAGGGGCTTTTCCACCCTTAACCTTGATCAGGGGTTCGATCTCTGGCCTTGGGTATGGAGCAGCGTTAAATCTCCTGGCCAGCTGTCCTTCCCATAGAGGAACCCACAATGAGCGAAGG